>ML105593.1:45425-76007 GCA_003697995.1 Taxidea taxus jeffersonii | reverse complement strand
TCCCAATTATTCTAATGTTGTTTCGTCTTATGGCATCACTTATCTCTCGAATTCTCCCCTCGTGGTCCAGTAGTTGTTTGTCTCTCTTTTGGTCAGCTTCTTTATTCTCTGTCATTTGGTCTTCTATATCACTAATTCTGTCTTCTGCCTCATTTATCCTAGCAGTAAGAGCCTCCATTTTTGATTGCACCTCATTAATAGCTTTTTTTATTTCAATTTGATTAGACTTTAGTTCTTTTATTTCTCCAGAAAGGGTTTTTATTTCTCCTGACAGGGTTTCTCTAATATCTTCCATGCCTTTTTCGAGCCCGGCTAGAACCTTGAGAATCGTCATCCTAAATTCCAGATCTGACATATTACCAATGTCTGTATTGATTAGGTCCCTAGCCTTTGGTCCTGTCTCCTGCTCTTTTTTTTGTGGTGAGTTTTTCCGCCTTGTCATTTTGTCCAGATAAGAATCCGCTGTTCTTCGGCTCAGGTCATGATTCCAGCGTCCTGGGATCGAGTCCCACATCGGGCTCCTTGCTCGGCAGGGAGCCTGCTCCTCCCTCTGCCTCTGCCTGTCTCTCTGTCTGCCTGTGCTCGCTCTCTCTCTCTCTCTAACTAATAATAAAAAAAAAATCTTAAAAAAAAAAAGAATCCGCTGTTCTCCTTGTTAAGTGAACTTGGTCTTGGCTGGATTTCTTTGATCTTCTGGGGGAGGGGCCTGTTGTAGTGATTCTCAGGTGTCTTTGCCCCAGGCGGAGTTGCACCGCCCTTACCAGGGGCCGGGCTAAGTAATCCTCTCAGGTTTGCTTTCAGGAGCTTTTGTTCCCTGAACGCGCTTTCTGTAGAGTTCTGGAGGACGGGAATGACAATGGCGGCCTCCCAATCTCCGGTTCAGAGGAGCCGAGAGCTAGGGGCCCCAGTCTTCAGTGCGCCTTCAGAGAAAAGCGTTTAATCCCTCCGGTCTCCCTAGCCCACGTTTGCGCCGGAGACCGCGCGCGCCTGCCCGCAGACACCGCGCGCCCGCAGACCGCGCTCAGAGAAAATCGTGCGTAAGCAGTCCAGTCTCACTGGCTTCTGAGAGCACTCCGAGCTCACCCAGCCTGTGACCAAGTGTCTCTGTCTCTGGCAGAGTCCCGCCTGGAGTCTCCGAACCCCGTAGATCCCTGAGCTCTCCCGGGTCGGAGTCTCCCCGGATCTTGTGGGGACCGCTCGCACAGAGCACCGGCCAGTGCCACAGAGCACCGGTCCGTGTCACAGACCACTAGGAAATCTCGGCTCTGTCTCCCCAGCCGGCTTCCCCGCTCTAATACCTGTGAGCTCTGCGACACTCAGACACCCCCGATCCTTCTGTGATCCCGTGGGACCTGAGTCCACGTTGTCCCGGTGAGGTCTTCACCCCAGTTTAGCCTCTGGAGTGATGTCCCTCCGTGGAGCTGACTTTTTTTTTTTTTTAATTTATTTATTTGTCAGAGAGAAAGCAAGAGGGAATGAGCACAGGCAGACAGAGTGCAGGCAGAGGCAGAGGGAAAAGCAGGCTCCCCGCCGAGCAAGGAGCCCGATGTGGGACTCGATCCCAGGACAGTGGGATCATGACCTGAGCCGAAGGCAGCCGCTTAACCAACTGAGCCACCCAGGCGTCCCTGGAGCTGACTTTTAAAAGTTCTGATTTTGTGCTCCGTTGTTCCGCCGCTTGCCGGGAGCCGGCCCCTCCCCCTGGGGTCTATCTTCCCGTCGCGTTGGATTCACTTCTCTGCTGGTCCTACCTTTCAGAAAGTGGTCGATTTTCTGTTTCTAGAATTGTTGTTTTTCTTCTCTTTGATCTCCTGTTGGATTTGTAGGTGTTAGGAATGGTTTGATAGGCTATCTAGCTGATCTCCTGCTGGCTGATGTCGTCTCAGCCTCCTACTTCTCCGCCATCTTGACTTCTCCCCTTATGGGAGTTTTTTATGTAATTATTTTTTTTCCTGTTCTTTATTTCCTTCACCCTTTTTCATTCTTCTCTCTTTTTTGCTCCTCAGCGTGGACAATTTTCATTGTCCTATTCTGCAGGTCACTGATTCCTTCTCCTGCATGGCCAATCGACTTTTGAAATTCTGCTATATTTTTTAGTTCAGTTAATGTATTTTTCAACTCTAGGATTTCTATTTCTGATGTTGTTTTTGATGGTTGCTGTTTCCTTATCAAATTTCTTGTTTTATTTATACATTGTTTCCCTAATTTCATTTAGTTATCTGTGTTTTCTTATAGTTCACTAAACTTTCTTAAGAGGATTATCCTGAATTATTTGTCTGATGGTTCACAGATCTCCATTTCTTTAGAGTCAGTTACTGGAGCTTTATTAGTATCCTTTAGTGGTGTCTTATTTAAATATATTTATTTATATTTCATGATCCTTGATTCTTTATATTGGTACCTGTACACTTGAGTAATGGGACTCTTCTTCCAAACTTTATGGTTTGCTTTGTCAGAGACTGCTCTTTACTAGGAGCTCAGTTTGGGTTTTAGGTGTGTCTACTGGTAACATCTTTGGACAGCAGAACCTGTTGTTATGGTCTATGTTGGGGTGAAACAACTGATTACACTCTGAAGATGGGAACAAGAGGATATACCACTGGCCAACAACAGTTGGAATGGCTTGCTGACTTAGTTACCTACACAACTGGGGTTGCAAGATAGGTTCCATGGTTTCCTTAATTCTCTGGTAAGGCTTATTAAATGGCCAGGACTGGGTACTATATTCAGTAACAAACAGAGCTATGACTTACATTCCCTGCCCTGGAAGGACAGCAGGACAAGGCCCAGTGCCTTTATAGCTTATTGGTTGTGAGCCCAGTCCAGGCCTGAGTGTACACTGAAATCCCTGGTCAGGTGAGGCCACCTGTTTTGTTCTGTAGATGGAGGAAGTCACAAGCTGTGTTCTCTATTCAAGGTCAGACTTTTGAATACACCACCTAGCTTCCCATGTGCTCTTATTTGGTTTCCTGGTTGGACAGGCTGAAGACTATATTCAGCAATAAGCAGGGCTATGAATTAGATTCCCTGCTTGAGTGCAATGGGTCAATCAGCTCTAAAACTTGAAAGCTCTTTTTTGTTGTTGTTGTTATCTTCAGTCAACTCATACCCCAAGGTATCCGATAGAGCAGGGCCTCTAGCTTTGCTCTACAAACCACCACCTCTGTTTGTCCTTCTCTTGGATAAAGCTCTGCTGGGGAACAAAGCTTCTAGGAACTGCCTCTAGTCCTTTTTGTCATGTAGAGTCAGAAGATCCCTGCAAAGATGAAGCTCTGTCTTAGCTCTCTTGCCTGGGTGGAGGGTAATAGGCTACTCTGGCCTTCTCTCAATTTCCCAAACCCACTCTCCAGTTAGGAGGGGACAGGAGGTACCCTCAGGCTTGGCTATGAATTAATCCCCCTGCTATGCACAGGAAGCCTCCGTGTCCAGCCCTGGCTTTACTCTAAAGGCAATCAGCTCTGCTTGCTCACCTCTGAGCTCAAGCACTAATGGGTTTTACAGTTCCCAGATGTAACCAGACTTTCTGTTCAAATGGAACTGGAAGGCACTCTCCACAGCAGATGGGCTGTGATTGAGCTCCTTGGTAGGGTATTGGGCCAAACATACTCTAGGGCCAGCGGAAATCCTTATTTGAGGATCAGAATCAGGCAAATCTGCCTCCCACCAAGCTTCCCAACCAAAATGCACCTCTGACTTGCTTCTATAGATGAGTAAAGCTGCTGTTGGGATTGCTACCTGGGCAATGCAGGTCTAAACTCTATGTGCCAAGATCTCACTGGTCTTACAAGCTCTTTCCTCTTACTCTGTCACAGTCAGACTCCCAGTGGCTGGGACCCATGGAGTCCTCTGCAAGTCCCACAGGGCAAGCTCCGAGTAATGTTTCCCACAAAGGGAACTACAATTCCAGAAAGAGCTGGTTGTCCTTCATGGGTTCACTTTTCCCACTGGAAGAACCAGTGTCTCAAAGGAATCTCTCCAGGTAGTGCTGCACTGGCCTGGGAAACCATTGTGGTCCACATGTGGCTTCTTCTCTTAGCTTCTATGCAGTCTGTCTTGGGTTCCATGGTACAGGTAGTGCTTTGGCCTCACCTTTGTGTTCTAGGAAATTCTTAATGGTGTCTTATTCACAAATAGTTATTAGTTGTTCTCGTAAATGGGAACAAGTCAGGAATGACCTATCTCACCATCTTAGTGATGTGACTTTCCTATTTTAATTTATTCTGATTATTGTTGTATTTACCTGACTAGAGGCTTATGAAACTTACCAAACAGTATGCTTAAAAAAGTAAAATTTAGTGTGTGTGAATTATTCCTTAAAAAACTTGACTTTAAAATACAGAAAGATCTTTCCCTGTTGCTATGTCTATGTCTATTCACAGTTTTGAATCGGTGAAAGAATCACCACAATATACATTTACTTATAAACTCTCCAACTTCTGATCATCAGCACTGTCATAATTAATACCTTCACACATACATATGAAAACATCTATAGATTATATACAGGATATATGCCTGGTAACAAAACTGTTGAGTCATATGTGGATGGAACTAGAGGGTATTATGTTAAATGACATAAGTCAGAGAAAGACAAGTATCATATGATCTCCCTGATGTGAGGAATTTGAGAAATAAGAGAGAGGATCACAGGGGAAGGGAGGAAAAAACGAAACAAGATGAAACCAGGGAGGAAGGCAAACCATAAGAGACTCTTAATCTCAGGGAACAAACTGAGGGTTGCTGAGGGGAGGGGTGTGGGAGGCATGGGGAGGCTGAGGGATGGACATCGGGGAGGGAGTGCTATGGTGAGAGCTGTGAGTTGTGTAAGACTGATGAATCACAGACCTGAACCCCTGAAACAAATAATACATTATCTTAGTAACAAAAAATAAAGAGAGAGAGAAAAAGATCTAAAAACTAGTAGAATAAAATAAATAAATTGTTTTTAAAAAAACACAAAAACTGCTGAGTCATAAAATACATGCCATTGGTTTGCCACAATAAGACCATTTGGGACCAGTTGGGAGTTTTAGGGTCAAATTGTTAGGTGAACAAAAATGAACACACTGCATTTTGAAACTTTACCATCACATAAGCAGTTAGATTATCTGCATGTATCACAATCTATATTTTTAAAATTGTTTTGTGCCTTTCTCAAAAAGGTATTTATCAAATCAGTCATGGGTTTTTCTCTTAGCTATTTGATCTATATACTGAATTCGGTTTCTTACATTGCATATCTTACGTAAAGATCTAAATTCTTCTGCTTTTATGTAATTAAGCACAAAAGAGTAATTCTATTATTTATATTTGCTACAGAATGTTAGGTGTATTTAAGAATTTTTATGGAGAAGTCACTATAGAACACCTATTTTTATGATTAAGGGACAAGACATTTCCCGTATTTTACACTATACTTTAATGAAGTGAATTCACAGCACCTTGCTTAATTCATTTTATAAACTTGGTTTTACACGGTTTTATGTGAATTAGATACTTATGATTAGTATACTTCCAATAATTAACATTAGGAATATCATCAAAACCTGAAGCTCTATAAAGAGTTAATGGAATAAACTATTTTCAGGCACCACAGAAGAACTTATTTAACTTCAGGTACCTGTCTAGCAATGCCTCATTATTTTTAGCACCTTCCATAATTTGTATATCTTATAATTAACATTATTCCTAAATATGTCTAAGTTTAATAAGATTTCACTTTTTGTTTGTTCCTAACTTCAGCCAAGTATAACTAAGCAAGTATCACAGACTTTTTTAGAAAGAGTTCCCTCACTGGAACCCTGGGTCAAATACAACAGTCCTCTTTTCCTTGGAATTGACTGTATGCTGAATATATTAAGCAATCAATTATTTGGCTAGAAAGGATAAACATTTCAGTTTCTTTGGCTTTGGTTAAAGCCCATGTGTTCTTTAGCACGCCTTTCTAAAACTGTCCTGAGTAATCTCCCATCTGCACCAAGCTGAGGAATACATACTGAGTGCAGGTTCAACAACAACAACAAAAAGACAAAGCCAGGAGACAAATTCATGCAGATTTCTGATTGCCTGTGCAAAATGGGCCTCCTAGGCACAGGATGCTTTGGGCACCTAGCCTCAGGATGGTCCCTGATCCCCATGTTGCTGTGGCAAGTAGCTTGGAGCAGGAGTAATGAACCCACTTTGCGCCTCAACAGCATCCCATGCTTTTACCTCCGCCTTTGGTTTCTCTGCCACCACCTCACGGCACCTCCTAAAAACATGTTCAGCCATTCTGAGACATGTGTGTAACTTGACCATACTTGCCAAGACAATAAAGCAAAACCATGACGAAAGCGGAATCATCTATCAAAAGGTGATTTGCGCAGCATACACTGAAAGACCTACAGGATTTTAAGGTTAATTGGGGCACATAGTGCATGGAACACTGGGTGTGGTGCATGAACAGTGAATTTTGGAACACTGAAAGAAATAAAATAAAATAAAATAAAATTGGATAACTCATGGTATTTCCTTGGCATAAAACAGTAAGTAGATAGGTGAGACTTTTTTCAGACACTATTAAATGCCTTTTCATCTTAAGATAAAAACAAGCAAACAAACAAACAAAAAAACTGGAGTTCACCTCACTACGTTTTCTCTCTTTTTTTTTTAAAGATTTTATTTATTTGACAGAGAGATCACAAGTAGGCAAAGAGGCAGGCAGAGAGAGAAGGAAGCAGGCTCCCCGCTGAGCAGAGAGCCCGATGTAGGGCTTGATCCCAGGACCCTGAGATCATGACCTAAGCCGAAGCCAGAGGCTTAAGCCACTGAGCCACCCAGGTGCCCCCTCGCTACATTTTCTATTTTCCAAGTGGTTATCCAAAGGAAAAAAGAAGTGTCAAGCTAATTAGAAGGAGGAAGTGCTACTGGTGATTTTCAGGAAAAAAAAAAATTGCCTTCTCAATTTAAGGTAGACACAGAAGAGCAAAAGTATTTACTTACCTAAAGGTTGTTAGTTGGCTTTACCCTCAATGAAACAAAAACCTCTTTTTCATAGCCTCAGGGACATCTGATTAATGGAAATTAGCCTCTGATTCTTATTACCATTTCCACAACATCATACCCAGCAGATCAAAATATCCAGGCTCTCTTATTCTTTTGTGAATACTCAACTAGTCCCCAAAGAAGATCATTAATATCAGATCTCCAAAGTCACATATTACTTGTCTGGGTCAACACATGTACACAAACAGGCTTCCCAGCCTTTTCACACAGAAGTTGTAATTCAATCCTGCTGATCATGTTAAAATCCCTGTTTTCCTAAGGAAGGGCATCATTCAGTCAGTAGATGTGAATGAGCCCTGACATCAACCGTGTTCCTGGACTTCACTTTCTCAGAATGACGGAGGCAGACTAGTGACTCCAAAGCCTTCCTACCTCAGTACTACTGAAGTCTGGAAGGAACACGCTTCGAAATCATTCACAGACTCCTGACAAGCCAGAAAAATCTGCAAGCATAAAAACTAAGCCAAAATAACAACTGTGAACTTGAACCAGAGAAGGTGGCTACGAATGGAATGTGATGGCCCTGGGTACTAATACCCAGAGCGATGCTAAGATTAAAGCCATGCCTTCAGACTGGTGCAGGTGTGAGAGCTGTATTTAAAAATGACTGAATTAAGATGGAAACCTCAGGAAACCCTGAGGAGGTTACCGTGGTGCCCCATGTTACTAGCCAGTTCTGGGCTTCAGCAAAACACATTTAATTCTCTCCCTCAATCAGAACCACAGTATTCTCACAAATAAAGTTCAACCGAATATAGCTAGGAATTTTTTTGAATCACAAAAAACACCCCTATTAAATAGAACGACATGAGGGAGAGTCAGCAGAAACTAGAAGACAACTTTAGATCTCCAAGGACTTCAGATAATAGAATTAGACATTGTAAAACAATGTAAACTATTTAAGAGAAAGAAATGCAAGTTTTTTTAAAGGTTTTATTATTTATTTGACAAAGAGAAAGAGAGCACAAGCAGGGGGAACAGCAGGCAGAGAGAGAGGCAGGCTCCCCACTGAGCAGGGAGCCAGACTTGTGACTCGATCTTGAACGGAAAGCAGATGCTTAACCAACCGAGCCACCTTGGTGCCCCCAAAAGCAAGTTCTTTAAGAGAATAACCAGTAAGAAACTATTATCATTATAAGACTGATTTGGAAAAGAAGCATAATTCTAGAATAAAAATTCACAATTAATACTCAAAGGTTATTAGAGGACTAAAAGAGAGATCTGGCAGTCTGTGTGGTGCTGAAGTCGGGGACAGCCACCAATAGGAACACCAACAAGGAAAGAGAAAACTTAGAAAAGAGAAGAGAGAGATGAGAAGTTCCACCTCCAGAAGGAGGAAATTCAATCTAGAGGAGACTAATGGACTCTGGAAAAAAGCAGGAAAATTTATTGGAAGATATTGAAAGTCTTGCCTACATACACCAGAGAAGATAATTCACAACAGGATTATTCACAGTAGGAAAAAAAAGAAAAAGAAAAGACCAAGCAACAAGGCATTGATAACAGTATGGATAATATTTTACAATTGTCAGAGTGGAATTTATTAAGGAATGAGAAGAATGAATCATGGTAGCATAAAACAATGTGGGTGGGTATAAGAAACAGAACAAGGGGGAAAATGCAATTGGAGGTGGATAACTTAAAGTTTTATAATTTTGTAAATCCCTAAAATAAGAAAACTAGACACCATGCTGTCTAATAGCCTTAAACGTGCAGTGGTATTAAAAATGATGACAAAGGATACCTGTAACATTCAGAGTGGTGGTTAGGTCTGATAGAGAAACTAAGACATGAAATTGTGGAAGGGAAAAAAGTATCAATATTAATGCTATTTAACATTCCTATGTTTGATAGTCTGTCATTAATGTTTAGGGGTGCCTGGCTGACTCCGTCAGAAGGGCGTGCAACTCTTGATCTTGGGGTCGTGGGTTCAAATTCCACATTGGGGGCAGAGACTACTTAAACACACACACACACACACACACACACACACACACAGAGTTAATATTGAATGTTAAACCTTAAAATTTACCTAGAGGTTACTTATATTACTTCATACCTATAATAATACCTTAAAAATGTATCCGGCAGTTTACAGATAATTCTAAGTTTGTTCACTCAAATCTCTTCTCGCTTTATGCAAAATTCCAAAAAGTTACTTATGCAAATCCCAGGCCACAACCCATCAGAAGCAGTAGATTAAAAGGTAAAAGAAGAAGTTCCCAAGAGGCTAGTAGAAACCAATCCTTATACTTTGAAAAGGAATGAACTACCTTGAAATAATCTCTAAGATACCAGCTCAAGGGATGCAAAATTATTGCCATTCAGCAATAATTTAATATTCCAAAAAACAGGTCGGCACCTTCCAGGCTTTAGCACTATTGTGGAATAAGGTAATTGACTTCCCCGAAAAGAGGTGGGGATCATGGGTCATGAGGTTCAGAAGGTCCTGTTGCATTAGCAAAGAAAGAGGTGGCACCCACCCAAAGAAAACCTAAATCAAGTAGATTAAGCAGATGTTGTCCACTCCATGTCCAGAAGGGATGCCCACTTCACACTCCACAGAATAACTCCGCCTGCTTCACTTATTAGGTCACCTGCCTGGTTCCTGAAGGCATTTGTGTGTGTGAACCTCAGATTACCAACCCTTACATAAAATTAATGTCAGGGGGATACTTGGGTGGCTCAGTGGGTGATGCGTCTGCCTTCAGCTCAGGTCATCATGTCAGGACCCTGAGTTCGAGTCCTGCATCGGGCTCCCTGCTCTGCGGGGAACCTGCTTCTCCCTCTGCCTCTGCTGCTCCCCCTGCTAGTGCTCTCTCTCTCTCTCTCTCTCTCTGGTTTATTCTGTACAAATTGCCTGGAGCACCAAAATCAAATCTCTTCCTCAATCCCTCCAAGACGCCAACCCAAAATTAATTAATTCAACAATTAATGGTGACCACGACAGGACTATGCCTTCCATGCAATTAAATCCAGCTACTTATTAAAAAGAGAGTAATTGAATTATTCAACTAAAATAAACCTCCCTAAATGGCGAATGACTCATTTATTATTGAGTAATTCTCTCAAGGACTTTCCATAAGGTTTTTGGTAGAATATACAGAAGAGATGTATTTGAGGGTCCTTTTTTCAACTGTGGGCAAAACTGCAAAGTTTATCATTTAGACCATAAAATATTAAAGATGTTTTTATTGTTGAATAACAGGATTTCAGTTATGTAAGGGCATAAATAAAATTGGCCAGTTAGAAAATGGTAGTATAATACACCATATTCGTACAAATAAATTGAATTTTTTTTCACGTCATAAAAATATATCAATGACCCTGAGTCCAGATGCCCATCTGTGTTGTTAGTTTGCCATTAGCAAGATCATGGACTTTATTTGTTTGGCCTGAACTATGTTATTTTGCCTCCCATCATGAAATAGAAACTCAATATTACAGTGTTTATGAGATAAATAGGACTCCTTGTCCTGTCACTTACAAGTGGGGATTATTAACTTCTTTAGGCCTCAGTTTCCTCCTTCATGAAATGGCAGTCGTGTTAGGAATATCAACCTTCAAGAATTCTCGAAATGGATGAAACGAGATTTGCAAATCCCTTAACATGCCATCTTCCTAGAACATGTTAACATTGTCTTTTACTCTCTAAGGAGACACACAAATGAATACATGAAACCAGAGACTTGTATTTCTTTTTTAGTCTCCAATGTTTCTTTTTATAGTCTTTTCTTTCCCTACTTTTCCCAAGTTTCTCTAAATCTTCTTTTAAGACATAGACGTATATTTACTACAAAAGGGTATTGCATTTACTAGAAAAAAAGTCATATTTATAACAAAATATTAAATCATATAAAATATATCAAGTGACTCTAGAAACCAGATACTGTAGCTGGGAGTAAGATTTCAATACCTATGTTTTAAAAGAGAGAGATATCTTTAGTATAAATCCCTTTAGACCTAGCTTCATTTATTTTAGCCTGAGTTACATTTCTAACCACCTGTATAAAATGTCTGTTCAAAGATGGGTAGGGACAAGCCTTGTTCCTAAAAATGCATGAGTGACTTGGAAATGGTACTAAGATATGTGAGAGGCAGCTTTTACTTTAAAGCCATGGATGCCCATAGTATTGGTCTTGAAAGTGTTCATAGAGTTTTGGTGCCATGCAGAAAATAAATTGAGATATTTCACATAATTGATCTTCTCACAAAATTCCTTGTAGGCCATGGGGGCCACTTTATGCAGAAGTGCTTAGCTTTCTTCCATGTTTTCTATGAGCTTCACATAAATATAATTTTATGACAAATATGTTTTTGGTTACTAAGAGAAATGGTATAGTTCTTTATTTGCCCTGGGAAAACAAGGCATGGAGCCAAAGATATACATTTGAGAAGAGAAGGCTTTCAGGGGCCCTATTAGGGAGTTCCCATCAAGATTCCACAATTCCTAGGGGAAGCTGAAGTGATAGGATGATGTTCTGCAGGAACATTTTCGTGTGAGTGCGCTAAGAGATAATTCAGAGGCATGAAAAATAGGGGTGGGTAGGAATATCAGAAGGTGAAAACATATCTCATGCCCTGTATAAACAGAAGGGAGGGGAGCTGAAGTTAATGGGCCAGAAGTGGTGGCGGCCAAAACAGTCCTGACTGCTGAAATCCCCATTCCCTCATGCAAATATGTCTACTCCCAGCTCGCTCCGCTCCTCTGGACTCATTTTAACACTGACAAAATTTATATCCATATACTGGAATCAAAACAGGGTTCTGTGCATTTGTCTAAATGCCACTCAACATAATCCCTTTCTGTTTGTGCATAGTCCATAAAGAAGTCAATACCGCTCTGTAATTTATTGAGACGTCAGCTCCGCAAACTTAGTGGGAGCCTGGAAAGACAGACTACGGACTGTCTCTCTCTCCTTTTTTAAAAATGCATTGACCTCATGCAGGGAGCGCTTCAAGGAGTTTTATCTGGATGATCAATACATTTCTATATTTATAAGCCTAATCAGAGCCCATCTGCTTTTCTGCTCAAGTGCTGCGCAATGAGAGAGCCACATAATCAAAATTATCAACTTTATTGCATTGATTTTTTTGTTCTACTTGTTACTCAGACCACAAAAATAATTAAATATTTTCGTTTTAATAACTGCAGCCTGACACAAAATCATTTCTTGGGGAAATATTTCCCTAACGTCAGGACTGTGGCGTCTTCTACTCCCAGTACTGCCATTTCTCATTCTACTTATTAGACTTTCACAGGTCCAAGACTTGTTTTAAATGCTCCTGTCTCAAAACTTACCAGCTGTTCCCGGGGCCCTGTAGAGAGAGCCAGTCAGCTGCCTGAACTGACCTCCATGGCGCCGGCCCTGAGAGCCACATCTCCATGGAGAGACTCCAGTGGCACCTTCTAAGCCCTGCAGGGTCATCTATAAATACGTGTGCATATCCCCATGTTTCACCTGCTGTTTTTTGCTGAGCCCAGTGCCTGCTGCCCTTACTCTTGGAGCAGCAAGCACCCTTGCGACGTACTTACATCTTTTTTTTTTTTTTTTTTGCTTTGAGAGGTGGGGACAGCAGAGCTAGTGACTGTTTAACTGGCTTCATCAAAATGCGGCAGGGAGTTCAGAAAAGAGAAACGAGGATGGTCAGCTTGGAAGAAGGATAACAAAAGGAAATGCCATCTCATGAGGAAGAGCATAGGCCTGCCTTCATCTTGCCGATGTGTTAAGCCAAGACATCTTCCTGGAGCACAGTGCTCATCACGGCACTTCACCTTGGCCTGTGCAAGTTTATCACGTGGTTTTGGGGGGTGGTGAATGGGGAGGTTGTGGGGGGACATAACCAGATCTATCCTACCTGCAGCATCCAGGCCACTGCCTTCGTGGCTGGGCACTCCCCCCCCCCCCCCCCCCCCCCCCCCCCCCCCCCCCCCCCCCCCCCCCCCCCCCCCTTCTCCCCCTCCCCCCGCGGGCCCCCCCCCCCCCCCCCCCCCCCCCGCCGCCAGGCAGGCAGTTTTTCCTTTTAGGGTGATGAATTAGATCTGAAGACACCTAAAGGCTTAGCATTTTCACTTTGTCTTTGAGTAGGCTCTCAGGCTAATTTAGGCCATATGGTGTCTTCCCGCGGTGATAAATATGCCCTTCCTGACTTTTAGGCTTTTTCAGCCATGGGATTTCTGAATTACAACCTGTAGTTCTCCCTGGACTTCCTGAATTCTTCAGAAGCACAGATCAGTCAGCAATTTCTTGTGGCCAAATTACCAGACTATAGAAAACCCAAAGAGTGGGTGTTGCAAATCAGTATGTGAATTTTAATTTTTAAACAGGCAAAAATAGTCATAGGTGCTTTCTGATTTTACTTAAGCATCTTGATCATTTTAGTGGAAATGATAAAGCAGCTGTTTCCATCTTAAAATTTTCTAAGATTTTTCCTAAATGCTTTTCTAGTCAATATTCTTTGTGTCTTCTGTCACATCAACATGTAAAATTTGTTCTTTTAATAACATATATAAAATTGTATGTGAACTTATGAATGGTGACCAGCCCCATAAAGCAAGAAATTAACGGTCAACTTTCCATATGCCAAAAAATATCTTATTTGTTTTTCTTTATGGAATGCATGTGGTTTTTGCAAAAATCTTCCCACAAAGTCAGTCTTTGAGGCCCTGAGACAGTAAAACAAAATAGTGTCCAATAATGGCATACTACAGCAGTGAGTTTCCAGTAAATATAGCTAAAACTCTGGTTATGAAGACATGTCTTTATCTAACCAGCTTAGACTTTGAAACTTCATATGTAATGCTAAGTTTCAAAAATTAAGGAACTTATTACTTTGGAGAGGTAGTCTTTTTTGTGGCAAGCACTCAAATGTGGCACTTTCTGAACACGGACGGTGGCAAAGTAGGGGCCTCTAAAGTAATGAGAAATCTAGATGATCATTAAAGTCAAAATATACATTTCATTTTCTCTACATCTCTACGGTACTTGACTAGCCTGTCAGAGGATAAATAACTCACTAACTCCTAAGATATTCAGATCAGACTGAGATCACTTTCATGGTTTAATCGAACATCAATCTAGGACCTACCTTGTAGTTTTTGGTTCTAGGCACCAAATAAATTCCTTGGAATAAATTAAATTCTTTTTCTCATAAAAAAAAAACTTGCCTCAATTTTGTACGTCCCTGAGGTTTCAGATTTAGAGGAATCGTGAGGTTTGGAAAAATAGATGTGTGAACAGCGTATATGACAGTGCGAGTGGAGTTCCCATAAATTAATGAGTTCTCAAAGATCAAGTATCAAATGGGAATGCAAAATGTCACTCTGTCGCACTATGGAATATTATATGAGGCATAAATAAGTCGCTTTGCATCATTTAATCATACTAATCCATTTTTATCTTAGAAATCTCAAATATCTTAACTAGGCAAACTCTTTCCATATTTTGTCAATTTTAATGCTGTTACAATTTGATCTGTCAATTACTGGAATGAATACACACACACACACATATGAATACATATAAAGAATCCAGGAACCAGAAACTGGTTAGAAAACCAGTATGTAAATAGGTACACATGTATATATGGAAAATAAACACACATGCACACATGGAAAAATATACATATACACATACATATGATATGAAAAAACAGTAATTCCAGTATTTTTGAGAGTAGTAGAGTTTTTCTAGAAAGAGTATATATATAGGAAACATAATACCGAACACTGGAATCATGAAATAATACTTATTTTTCAGCTGAAAATGCAGCATATATAACTTCCAATGTCCAAAATCGTTAAATAGTCAATTTTTAATATATAATGGATGGTTAAATCTCTATGGAATTAGGACACCTCTTATATTAGAACGTGTTCTTCTAAGCTGCTGTAGCCATGAGAACAAAGACTAGAGCATCCCAAATACAATCTAAGTCTATTTCTCATTTATGTTAGCAGGCTGGCCAGGGTGGGTTGGACGAAGCACTGTGTTTCATGAGATCATTCAGGACCTAGGTTCCTTCTGTCTCATTACTCTGTCATAACCTACAGTATATGGCCCTTACCCGCACAATAGAGTTTCCACTCTAATTCTGAGGATGGAAAAAGAAAGAAGTAAAGCACAAGCAGTTTCATTCTAAGGGGCATGACCCAGCAAGTGGGCACATCAACTTCATTCATGTACCCTTGTAATTAATCAGCTATAGCTAGATGTGCATCACAACTCATCCCGTGTCCACATCTAGCTGTGGAGGATAGGGTAGGAAAAGAAATCCCTTCTCTCAGTGGCCATGTGTTCAGAGAGAGCTGGTGGTGGGAGTCGGGGAGAATAAGAGTTTCATTATTTGAGTTTAAAAGGAGATCATCATTACGGGGAAGAGCTCACAAACTCTTCCATTATTTCCTTGGAACGATTAGGTTAATTCTAATTTCTTTTACTATTGATATCCATCCTAAAACCAGAATTGGTATCTTTGATTAAAGCACTGATTATGTGCAAACCTGAAAACAGAATTGAAGATCACAACAAGAACTTTTTTTAACAAGGGGGAAAAATGCTGAAATGGATTTATTTCGACCAAATTTGTGTGCATACCTGTCATTTCTTAATTGTTTCCTTATGACAAAATTTCAGAAGTACTACTGCTATATCAAAGAGAATGTAATTTTTTAGGCTTTTGATAAATGTTACCAAAACCTCCTCCGAAACTCTGTATGAATTTATACTCCAATCAAAAATGCACTAGGACGTGTTTGTTTTGATCTTTTTATAAAGAGTTTTATTGAGGTGTAATTTATATGCTATAAAAGTCACCCATTGACATTTATATTTCAATGACTTTTAGTAGATTTATGTAGTTGTGTAACCATCAGCACAATAATAGAACACTTCCATCACCCTAAAAGATTCACAGCTGGCCATTTGCAGTCCATCCTGGCTCCTATCCCCAATCCCAGGCAAACCTTGTTCTTGGTCTCTTGGACATCTGCCCTTTCTAGAAATTTCATATGAGTGGAATCATCCAATACAGTTTTTTTGTGTCTGGTTTCTTTCACTATTTTAAATGTTTTTGAGACTTATCTATGTCCTAGCATGTCCATGTAGTCTGCTTATTATTATTGGTGAATAGTGTCCACTGTATAAATATGATGCATTTTGTGTAGCATTTCACCAGTTGTGGGTATTTGGACTGCTACCAACTTTCTTTTTGCAATTATGAGTAATAAATACCTGTGAACATTTTTGTTGCTGTCTTTGTATGGGAATAGGTTGCTAGAACCATATTAATACATCAGTTTTAAATGTGAGAATATGCACATTCATTTGTTATATGAGAAAGTACTCATTCCCATATTTCTCCAAGTGCTGGATTTTTTTTCTACAAAGAGTATTTATTCAAAGTAACAGTTCACATTCCAAAGCCATTTCTATTCTATATATACTTTTTCCTATTTTTTTGTTGTTGTTCTGAAGAGGGAAACACTCTATGATTTCAATGGATAAAAGGTGGTATCATCTTTCCTAAATTGTGGCACACACTAAATTATTCAACAGCGTGTTAGAAAGTACTACGTTCTGATTTACACATGTGATGCATTTTATGTTTATATTTTAAATTCAGGTACCCATTCAACAAATGTTTATCAGTCATCCACAATGTACCAGGTCCTGTGTTTGGGACTAAAGGAACAAAACAGAACAATCTGGCTTTGTCTACATGGAACTTTATAAACTAAGGAGGCAATCACAGTACACAGTTATTTATAAGAGGATACGTACTATCCTCAACAAGACTAGTTTTAGAAAACCTAGATCTACAGGAAAAAAAAAGAAAAAAGAAAAGAAGAGAAAAGAAAAGAAAAACCTCCTTCAACATTCTAAGGTTTGAAAAGCATTGCCAAAAGAAGATCGAAACAGAGACCCAAGAAAGAGAGGGTAGTCTAAGGAAAAAGAAGAAAAACTAGGGAGAAAATAAAGGTGATGGAGTAACACATGCAAAGGGTTCAAGTCATAAGAATATCATATCTTTGGAGAAATATAGGTAATTTTTATGGGTGAAGCAAAGCTTTTGGAAGGGCAGTACAAACAGAAACAGCTGGAGAAACCAGCTGGAGCAAAATCAGGAAAGGATTCCTAAGCCACAAAGAAACCCTGTAAGTCAAATCAACTTTTCCTCCAGTCACCAGTGTCCTCCATGATAATCTCCAGTCACATAATCAGGATCAGCTAAAACTGAAGAACACCATTTTTGGGCCTTGAAACCATGAGGGTTCACAATAGAGGGTTTCACTCTTTCACAGCACCCTAAAATCCTCCTTTAGAATGCAATAAAGTTAGACATCCATAGTAGGTCTGTCTCCCCTACTCCAAAGTGAACTTTTTAAGCAGTGTTTTGCAGTGCTCAGTTCACCCAGAATTTTAGCAATATCCCACAGAGTCCCTTGATTATAATAAGCTCTTAATAACAAATTTGTGTTGAATCACAATAATCAATTTGCTCTTTATCATATAGATACTGAATAGGTCCTGATGACTTTTAGTATATTTTTGCTTTGAGGAAGTCACTGTTTTGTGGAGAATGGCCTGAAGAAAGAGGGGAATACTGGTACAGGGAGAGGAGACAAGTTAATAGTATGGACTAATTATTTAGGGCCAGACGACATCCTAAGTACTTCACGTTTTTTATACCTCTTAATTATCACAACTCTGTAATGCAGATTCTATCACTCTTTTTATTTATATAAGAAACTGTGGCCCAGAGTAGTAAAGAAATTGCCTAAAATCATATTTTCTAAGTGGGAGAGCCAGGATCCAAACCCCAGAATTCTGATTCTACACATTATATTCTTAATATTATTATCTTGCCTTTTATAGTTCAGGTAAGTAGTAAAATTGACTTGAGTTAAGAGACCTATTCTGTGAAGCTGGGGGTGGGTAGTGAAAAGAAGAAAGTTCCAGAAGAAGAGAAACGCAGCAAAAATTCTGCACCTATAGAGAGCATGGTAGATTTAAGATTTGAGAGACAGAAGTGGCTACCTTGGGAGCCCAAAAGGGTAAGAAGAACCACAGCAAGATAGGCTGGAAATGTAGACAAAACAGAATGCATAGGCTCCTTCCTGTAAATCAGGGTCAGGAGCTGTCTTCACCTCAAAGACAATGGGAACCTAATGAAGGATTTTCAGCATTGCGGGTTAAGAACCCAAAGTGGAGTGGAACAAGAACACTGTGAATGAAAAGTGGTGGAAGGAATTAGGGGAAATGGGGGGAAATGGCACAAGTAGAGATGTGCAGATCAATTAGCAAGTTGTTGAAACTGTTTCCAGTCTGGGCAAAGGATCACAATATCCTGGACAATAATGACAGCGGTGGAGGTGAGAAAAAGTGGGTAGATGTGAAAATATGTAGAGGAAATACTTAAAATAAAAAAGCAAGAGGTCACTCGCAAGAGCAGGGAGAGATGAATTTGGGTAACAAATAATAATAATGCCTATCTCAGAAAATAGAGCCATTTCTATTTTTTATGAAAGAAAGGGGCAAAGAAAGATTTGGTACAGACTCAAGTAAGAATGTTGCGGCAGATAACTGAAGAAATTTTGTTGGATTTTTTGGTGGATTTTATTTACTCTGTGAAGCAGAGAAGGTCATCTGCTGAGATTGAAGGAAAGATAAGGTTCAGGGTAAATCAGAAGGGTCCAGAACAGGAGTACAATGGTCACACAACTTGTTTAACACACACATATAACCTACTTGACGCTGATGAGGTAAGAGCATAACAGTTATATCCTAAAGTTCTCGAGAAGTCATTCTATATGCCATTGTTGGAGGAACACTTATATGTATATTTGGTACTGAGTTTCAAATAATAAAGTCACAATCAAAATGCCAACAGGTTATTTATATTAGAATCAGAATAATAAAACCTAAATCCATATGGAAAAATAAAGATGCAAAAATAAGAAGTACTTTACTTTTAAAACATGTTATAAATCAATAGTAAATAAACCATGAATAGAGTAGAACAAAGAGTACAGAAGAGCTTGTATATATGCATATATATTAATACATATGGGCATGAATTTAATATATATTTAAGAGCAATTTTGTGAGTAAATGGTGAAAATTTATTTTGTAGTAATTGTTTTTTTAGTAGCTACATGGTCAGTGGTCACTTTGGAAAATGAATATGTTGAATAATATTTTATTCCTTATGATGAAATATATCCAGAATGAATGATAAAGATAAATCTATACAAAATTATATATGAACCAAAAATAGAAAAAAATTGAAATGTATTGGAGAACACATGATTTTCTAAGTGTGAAATAAAACCCAGAAAACATTAAAGCTTAATGAATTTGATCATATAAAGCCAAAAACTACCTTAATGGCAAAATAAAACGATTAAGTTTGTCAAAACAAAAGCAGTAAGACTGAGAAAAAAAAAATTATTATATAGGGATACTTTGCTGGCTAAGTCAGTAGAGCACACAACTCTTGATCTCAGGATCCTGAGTATAAGACCCATGTTGAGAGTAGACCTTACTTAAAATAACAATACAAACTAAAACCAAAACCAAAATAAAACAAAAATTAATATATGTATGTATAAAATTATATATTTCAAATTATATATTTTGTAAATATACAAAAAGTTCCATGAAAATAATGCATCCAAAAAATAAGCACTGTACAAAAATGGACACAATTTTACTTAAAAAATACAAATAATCATTAAACATATGAAAAGATATATGATATTACTCATGCAAATCAGAAGAGAAACGTCTTTAAAGAGACATTATGTTTTTACTTATTTGAGTGTGTTGAAAATTATGTAGGAAAATGGAAACATTATCTATTATTGATGAGAATATAATTTAGTATACAACTTCAAAGGAGAGGAATTTGGTAATGTCATAATTTTAAATTTAGGTATTCTACTCTTAGGTTTAATCTTAAAATATATATTTTTGTGTTTGTGTATATATTATGTGTGTATATACACACATAATACATAAAGTATGTTCACTGTGCCATTTTATAATGGTTTTTTGTTGTTTTTAGTAAAATATTGGAAATAAGCTAATTGTCCATCATCAGATGACTGAGTAACAATTTATGGCATATTTACAGAGTAGACTACTAAAATTTATTTAAATGTTATTTAATATTTATTTAGTATTTATAAATTTGTAAATATGTATGAATATTAATAAATGTAAATATTTAATACATTTATTTAAATAAATTAATTTAAATTTTCTTTAAAAAATAAGACAGATACAGGAAAAAGTCCCAAGAAGCTTTTAAGCTAAATTATCATATATATTATATTCCCATTTGTGTTAAGATTTTCTACATACCTATCATCTATTGATCTACCTCCTTCCATTTATTGATCTATCTTTGTAAATGAATGAGTAATTTCTGGAAGAGAGCACGAAAAACTAATAGTATTTACTTCTAGGGAAAAAATGAATACTTGAGAGATACAGGTGGAAGACAGTTCCATGTCCTCGTAACCTTCATTCTATGTTTAAATATGTTTTTCCAGTTACCAAAGTGGATTTTGATCTCTGGAAGACTTTTCAAAATTGACCAAATCCCAAATCCAATACATGAAATTTTAAATTTTTGGCTGAAAAACTCTTGTACTTAGCATGATAGTTGGCTGCCAGTGAGGCATTGTAAGTTAAAACACAGAGCATAGAGTTTTGAATATTATTGTTTTGATCATGATACCTGCAGGAAACAGATGGTGCAATTAAATTAAAATAATTTAAGGAGTGTCTAATAAAGGGATATTTTATAAAGGTGATGTCAGGATGGGAATACTCAGGGACAGTGCAGTATTCTATAGCAAGTCCTAAGTTACCTCACTTAGGTTAAAAGAGCTAGGGGAGAAGTGTTATCAGAAAACAGCCATGGGGGCTGCCTGGAGAAAGTCCTTCAATACGATGTAAAATCTACTATCAAGTAGCAAGGCAAAAATTCAACAATTCTTCAGAGAGAGGGCTGGGACAATAAGCCCCTCACTCTCCTCCTTCCTTTTGGTCTCCTGTTAGGGTTTGCTATCAACTAATAAAGGACAAAGAAGTCTATTGACACAGTTAGCCTCCTATAGCACCAAGAAGGACAGAGAAGAATCAAGAGTGAATCTGGAAGGGTAAATGGATGATAGTCTACCCAACAGTAAAACTGGTTCTGATTCCAAGCCCTACAAAAAGTTACCAAAATAGTGATCTTGAGTAAGTCAATTTACTGGATCTTAGATATTATTATCTGTTATGTTACCTAGGGTCCAACTGAAAGACGGAAACCTCATCAGTAATATCAACCAAAGAATTTGATATAAAGAAATGTTAACCAGCTAAAATGTGAGTAACTACTAAACTGAGTAAACAGGGTACAGAAATAGTTAAAGCAGGAAGCAGCGACTACCTCAAGGGTTAAGACAGAGTGAGCAATAAAGGAATTAAAAAGTTTTAAGGTATACCTGCAATGAGCAAGTAAAGTTTATAAATAAAAAGACAGTATCACTGAGATGCCTGGGTGTCACAGTTGGCCCAATTTGATCTCAGGGTGGTGGGATAGAGCCCCAAATTGGGCTTTGCACTCAGTATGGCATCTGCTTGTCCCTTTTCCTCTGCTCCTCCCCCTACCCCACTCTCTCCTTTCTTTATAAAGTAAATAAAAAAAATTATTTAAAAAAGACCATATCACTTGCTTAAGCATCCCCCAAATTGGAATACTTAGGTATAAATCTATCAAAATATTTATACGATCTATGTGAAGAAAACAAAGAATCTGATGAGAAGAAAACAAACAAACAAACAAAAAAAGCTAAGAGAAATAGTCCATGTTCATGGATAGGAAGCCACAATATTGTGAAGATATCAGTCATCGGCAACATTATCTATAAACTCTGTGCAACCAATCAAAATTCAATCAGGCTATTTTGTGGATACTGGAAAAATTATTATATAGTTATACAGAAAATCCAAAGATTCAGAATAGCCAACAGGAGAGGAGAGAAAAGCACAAAGTTAGAGGGCTAATAACTTCCCAACTTCAAGACTTACTATAAACTTACAGTCAGTAAGACAGTGTGGTATTGGCAAGAGAACAGACAAGGAGATCAATGGAAGAGAAGAGTCCAGAAATAGATCCATGTAAATATAGATAATGGATTTTTGACAAAGAAGAAAAAGCAAATACAATAAAGCAAAGATTATCTTTTTTAAATTGTGACGAAAAGACTGGACATTCACATGAAAAACCACAGATGTTCAGACCCTGTATCCTTCACAAAAATGAACTTAAAAAATGGATTATAGACCTAAAAGTAAAACATAAAAATTGAAAACGCCTAGAAGATAATACAGAATACTTGAATACCCATGGGCATAATGAGGAGGTTTTACATACAATGTCAAAAACAGAACCCATAAAAGAAGTAACTGAGAAGCTAGATTTTGTTAAAGTTAAAAAAAAAAAGTTCTGCTAAAAGATAACGTTAAGAGAATCAGCAGGCAAGCCAAAGGTTAGGAGAAAAATCTGTGCAAAAGACACATTTGATAAAGGATTGCTATCCATTATTCATCCGTTTTGTTTCTTAAATTCAACATATGAGTGAAATCATATGGTATTTGTCTCAGACTTATTTCACTTAGCATCATACTCTCTACCTCCATCCAAGGCATTGCAAGTGGAAAGATTTCATTCATTGTGACGGCTGAGTGATATTCCAATGTGCGTGTGCACACACACACACACACACACACACACCACCACCACCACCACCACCACCACCATCTATTTTATCCATTCATCAGTGAATGGACATTTGGTCTCTTTCCATAATTTAGCTATCACTGATAATGCTGTTATAAACAGTGGGGTGCATGTGTCCCTTCGAATCAGTATCTTTCTATCCTTTGGGTAAATACCTAGTAATACCATTGCTGGATCCCAGGGTCTTTCATTTTTCAACTTTCTGAGGAACCCCCATACTATTTTCCAGAGTGGCTGCACCAGTTTGCATTCCCACCAAAAGTGCAAAAAGGGTTCCCTTTTCTCCCCATCCTTGCCAAGACCTGATGTTCTCTCTATTGTTAATTTTAGCTATTCTGACACAGCTATCTCATTGTGCTTTTAATTTGTATTTCCCTGATGAGTGACGCTGAACATCTTTTCCTGGGTCTGTTAGCCATCTGGATGTCTTCTTTGTAAAAATGGCTATTCGTGTCTTTTGCCCATTTTAAGCTGGATTATTTGTTTTTTGGATGTTGAGTTGCGGGAGAGGGGATGGGTTAAATGAGTGATGGATATTAAAGAGGATACTTGTGATGTGTGTTGTACGTAAGGGACGAATCACTGAATTCTGCACCTGAAACTAATATCACACTGTACATTAACCAAAATTAAAAACTTGAAGGAAAAAAAAAGGATTGTTATCCAAAATAAAAAAGAAACTTAAAACACAACAATAAGGAAACAATCTAATTAAGAGCTGAAGATCTTAAAAGACATCACACGAAACACACACACAGACACACACACACACACACTCACATACACTCTCTAATGGCAAATAAGCATATGAAAAGTCTGGACCTCATAAGTCATTAGTGAAATGGAAATTGAAACAATGAGAAGATATCACTATCTACTGATGATAATGGCCATAGTGTGAAACACTGACCACCCGAAATGTGAGGGTGATATTGAGCAACAAGAATTCTCTGTGTTTGCGGGTGGGAATGCAAAATGCTATGGTCACCTTAGAAGGCTGTTTGGTGGTTTCTTATAAAGCCAAACACAAGACCTTGCCACATGGTCCAGTAATCAAGCTCCATGGTACTTGCCAAAGGGGTTTAAAACCTACAGTCCCAGGAAAAACTGCATGCATGTGTCTGTATGTGAGATGCATAAATATCCTATATACATATACACATGTATGCCAGTTTTTCCCACAATGGCCACAATTTGGAAACAACCAAGATGTCCTTCAGCAGGTGAATGGCTAAGGAAACTGTTGTACATCCAGACAATGGAATATTTTTCCCTATTAGAAGAGAAAAGTAGAGAAGAAAAAGGCAAAGAAAAACAAAGCAAAGCAAATCAAAGAAAAAAGAAAAGAAAGCTATCAAGCTATGAAAAGACAGAAGAACCTTGAATGCATATTACTGTTAAGTAAAAAAGCCCTATCGGAACTGGCTACATGTTTTTCATGATTCCAACTATGTGAAAATCTGGAAAATGTAAAACTATGCAGACTGTCCAGAAATCAGTGGCTGCCAGGGGGTGAAAGGGGATGAACAGGCAGAGCACAGGGGACTTTTGGGGAACTGAAAATATTCTGAATGACATCAGAATGTTGGATACATGTCACTAGACATGTGTCCAAACCCACAGAATGTACACCAAGAGTGAATGTAAACTGCGGACTTTGCACAATTAGTATATGTCTGTTTAGGCTCATGAATTGTGACAAATGTCCGACCCTGGTGAAGAGGCATTCATAATGAAGGACACTGTTGAAGTGTGGAGGCAGATGTTCTATGGGAAATCTGTACCTTCCTTTCAATTTGATTGTGAACCTAAAAAGCCTTAAAAAAAACAAAAACAAAAACAAAAAAATGGAAGAAAGCCAAAACACACACACACACACACACAAAACAAGATTGAGGCACCAGAAGACTAACTTGCCCAAAGGCCTCCAGAAACAAATGCAAAACGTTGAAGAGACTTATACCTAATTCATTACAGGAGGAGATCCATTAGTGTGTCTGACAGGTATAGGACATGTACACAAGAGAAAACCAGATAAGTTTGAAATGCTAAATAAATTATCCAAGAAATAACAGGAATGAATGAATGAATGAATGAATGAATGAATGAATCAACCAACCAACCAACCAATGAAAAAACATAAAATTCTAAGAGCCCAACACTGAGATTCAGACCTCTTTGGAGAGGGTATGGCTGCTACAGGAACAAGTAGTTTGTGTGAAGCAAATAAATTTTCCAGAGGCCATGGGCCAGAGCAGGTCCATGAGGGCAGAGGAAGTGAGCATGGCCTTCCTGTGCTTCCTTCCAGCCACACACTGAAGCAGAAATGGAATCCCAGCTTGTGGTATCCCTCTTACAACCTAAATTGACAGAGCCTGACATTTAGCCAGACGGCAAAGAAGAAATGTACAGGGCACCTGGGTGGTTTAGTCGGTTAAGCATCTGCCTTCAGCTCAGGTCATGATCCCGGGATTTGGGGATTAAGTCCCACATTGGGCTCCCTGCTTAGTGGGGAGTCTGCTTTTCCCTCTGCCTCTGCTTGCTGCCACCCCTGCTTGTGTTTTCTCTCTGTCAAATAAATAAAATAAAATGTTTAAAAAAGAGAAATGTACATAGGAGTCCAGCAAAACATCAAGATCATGAGAAAGTAGGTAGGTTTGAACTTGACAGGCAATAAACTGCTAACTGACAGATATAGAATAAGCCTCACAAAAAACATTATAATGACTACCCTTTAACTACTGAGAGCCAGGAATTATAGAGTATCAGAAATAGTGAATATGTGGATATTCCTATCTTAATTACTTTGCACAACACTGACTCTTAAAAACAAGAACTGTATTGTGAGGCTTGGGGTTGATAAAACCCCCTAAGGGAAAACATGAGGGAGGAATGCTTTATATTGTCACAACGTTCTTAACATTTTCAATGAAATGCAACAATATTTACTCTAAGTAGAACTACAATTTGCTAAGATGCATTATAAACCCTAAAGCAGCATTATATGCACAGCAACAAATAAAGAGGTAAAACAAAATTAAGATGGAATAGTAGAAATCATTCAAGCAGAATAAAGGATGGCAGGAAAGAAGTAATTAAAGAGCAAAACCAGAATGAACAAATTTGAAGCAATTTCAAAGGAGGAGACCCCAACCAAAGTATATCAGTAACTATGTAAGGTGATACAGAAAAATGTTCTCAAATTAAAAGGCAGAGGGGCACCTGGGTGGCGCAGTGGGTTAAAGCCTCTGCCTTTGGCTCAGGTCATGATCCCAGGGTCCTGAGATGGAACCCCACATCAGGCTCCTTGCTCAGCATAGAGTCAGCTTCTCCCTCTCTCTCTCTCTCTCTCTCTGACCCTCCTCTCCACTTGTTCTTTGTCCCTCCCTCTCAAAAAAAGAAAAAAAGGAAAAAAAAATAAAAGTCAGAGATCATCTGAATGGATATAAAAATAAGAATTATGCTTTTTCTAGAATAAGGTCACTTTAAAGACACAATTAAGTTGAAGTAAAATGATTGGTAAAATGATTGGAAAAGATACATTATTCACTGACTCAACATAAGAAATCTCATGTGAAGAGATTTTTCATAGAGAAAAGGTAGGTTTCAAACCAATAAATATTACCAGAGATAAACAGGGAATTTTTGGAATGACATAAAGATAAATTATTAATAAGATTGTAACCATTAATGTATACATACACTATACAATAATAGAGTTTCAGGGTACATAAAGCAAAATTTGGTAATACTAAAGAGAGAGATAGACAAATGTACCATTACAGTGGAAATTTCAGTTATGACAGAATATAAGAATATAGACTATTTGAACCACAATATCAATCACTTTGATCTAATGGATCTTTATCAAATGCCCACATTCAACAACTACCAATTAGATTTTCAAGTGCACTGGAACAATTATCACATCAGACCACATGTGATACCCCAAAAAGAAATGTCAATAAATTTCAAAGGATAGAAATGTTATAATGTTCTCAGACAAAAATAGAGTAAAATTAGAAATCATGTGTAGTCCATTATTTTAAATTTCTCCATTACTTTTAATAGCGGGAATTTTAATAGCAGGATTCTTGAAATACTCAGGAATCAAAATAAAATCTGATGGTAAATTAGAAAATATTCCAAAAGGAAAGACAATAAAAATATGGAGGATGCAGCTACAACAGGGCTTATAAGGAAAATTATGGTCTTAAATGCTTAACTTTCTCCTAAGAAAGCAAAGGGAGCAAATTAATCTCAAAGAAAATACAAAGAAAACAATGATAAAAGCAGAAATCAATAAAATAAAAATTCACACAAGAAGAATATTAACAAAGCTAAAAATCAGTTCCTTGGAAAGATGAGTAAAATTAATAGACTCTAGTATACATGTCCCATACCTGAGCCTGGGTGGCTCAGTGGGCTAAGCCTCTGCCTTCAGCTCAGGTCATGATCTCAGGGTCCTGGGATCAAGCCCCACATCAGGCTCTCTGCTCAATGGGGAGCCTATTCCACCCCGCACCCCACCCCACCTGCCTTTCTGCCTACTTGTGATCTCTGTCTGCCAAATAAATAAATAAATAAATAAATAAAATCTTTTAAAAAATTAATAGACTTGTAGCAAAATTGAACTGATAAAAGCAAGTGAAAATGCAAATTGCCAATACCAGGTATTAAAGGGTACATATTAGATCATCATTAATTAAAAGAGTAATAAGAGGGACGCCTGGGTGGCTCAGTTGGTTAAGCAGCTGCCTTCGGCTCAGGTCATGATCCTAGCGTCCTGAGATCGAGTCCCACATCAGGCTCCTTGCTTGAAAGGGAGCCTGCTTCTCCCTCTGCCTCTGCCTGCCACTCTGTCTGCCTGTGCTCGCTCTCTCTCGATCTCTCTAACAAATAAATAAATAAAATCTTTAAAAAAAAAAAAAGAGTAATAAGAGTAGCATGAATAATTTATGCTAATGAAAAGAATAGCCTATAGAAAATGCAAAAACTGTCCTTGAAAAACACAATTAATACAAACTGATACCAGAGGGAATATAAAACCAAAATACCCAAATAAATGAAATTGAAGTTCCACATAGAAAACTCAAACTAAATGGCCACACATTCTCACACTGCTTTCTCAGACAAGATGAAGTAACAGTGGTTAGCTGATTTCATATGACTAGTATAAACCTAACATCCAAGCCTGACAAGGACATTACCCCTCATGAACACTGACTCAGAAACTCCTAAAAAATATTAGCAATTTGAGTCTAACGATATATAAAGGAGGCAATACATGGGTGGCCCAACATTCAACCATCAATCCATGTAATTCACTATGTTAACAGTATAAAAGGGAATGACATCATCTGATCATCTCAAAAGATGCTGAAAGAAATCATCTGGTAAAATTCAGTACTCATTCTACAGTTCTGCTTTAAGATCTTTTCCTAAGAAGTTACTATGAGAAATCTTCATGTAAAAGTTTTAGCTCTGTTCAGAATAGAAATCCAAAGAGCTAAAAGAAAAAAATGAAAGAGGATGGTGATTTTTACAAAATCAACACTATTTTACTACTGAGCTCACCTAGTCATTTTTTAAAATTTGTTTTAAATTTTTTTTAATTTTTTAAATTTTTTAAATTTTTTAAAATTTGGTTTATTGTATTTTTCACATTAAGATTTTCCACAGCTTCTGTTTCTGTCTAAAATTTTAAGAGTGTTGGCCCGTCTTGGAGCGAGGCTTTGATGGTTCCCTCAAAGGTTTTGTCTTATAATTCCAACATTTGAGTTATCTTCGGTTTGGCATCTTTGGGTTGTTCTTTTCCCCTGTGAGTGTCGGCATTTTTGTGGCCTAGGAACTTTGAATCAGATCCTGCACATTTTAAAGTGCTATCTAATCCTGTTCCCCTTATGTCCCATCCAGGGTCCACTCTGATGTCCTGCTGAGGGTCAGACCCTTAAACATGCACTCTGGGGTGAGTCCAGGAATTCCTACATCATCAATTTTGGGGGTTCACTTTCTTGACTTGTCCCTTTGCTGTAATTTTCCTGATACTCTCTAGCTCTCAAAGCGCCCCTTTCTAGTCATCTGTTTGGAAACCTAGGACTTTAGTTTCTTTGCTCTGATGTGAACTTCCAGTAAAAACACCTGCTTTTAGGCCAACTGAGGGAAGAAAAGATGAAGTTATCACTCTAGAACCACCACCCTTCAATTGGCAATTGATTTGGTCAGTGGAGTCTCATCCCTAAGAGGTTTTTTTTTTTTTTTTTTTTAAGATTTTATTTATTTGTCAGGGAGAGAAAAAGACAGCGCTAGCAGGGGGAAAGGCAGGCAGAGGGAGAAGCAGACTCTCTGCTGAGCAAGAAGCCCCATGCAGGACTTGATCCCAGGACCCTGGAATCATGACCTGAACCCAAGGCAGATGCTTAAATGACTGAGCCACCCTTTGAGTTCTAGGTGTATTCCTGGCTGCCACAGTGATTGCTGCCATAATGGAATTGCAGCTTTAAAACTGAGGATGCTCTGGGGCTTGATCAGGAGAAACAAAAAAATACTGAAAATGTTTTCCTATTTGCTCTCTGCAGAAGGCTCTCTTTTCTTAATGCCCAGGCCAGAAAGAAAGGGCTCCTCTTAGAGCTCTTTTTGTCTGCTCCCAGGGCACAATTCCAGAATTTGTGCTCCTTTTATATCCAGGATGGGAGATACAGCAAGAAAACAAAAACAAAAACAAACAAAATAGAAACAGGAAACTCACCACCAGAATCAATCCCACTTCAAGGTCTGGTTTCCTCTCCTATTTTGCCTGCTTTTGTTTAGTTTTCAAAGTCTTCAGGAAGCCGTCGCACACATTCTATATACAGGGGAGAGACATGACCTACATAGAATCCAATGTGCTTACTCCATGATAAGTGGAACCTCACATCTTTTAGCCATATTCCTAAACAAAATCAATAACTTTCAAAGTTTCAGATGCTCAAAAAAATGTATCAAAATTTTAAATTTTCAGAGGTGGTCTTGCTTTCCATTATATCTAATTTTCTTTTTTATTTTTTTAAAGATTTTATTTATTTATTTGACAGAGAGAGAGAGATCACAAGTAGGCAGAGAGAGAGGAGGGGAAGCAGGCTCCCCGCTGAGCAGAGAGCCCCATGCAGGGCTCCATCCCAGGACCCTGAGATCATGACCTGAGCCAAAGGCAGAAGCTTAACCCACTGAGCCACCCAGGAGCCCCTAGATCAAGAGTGTTTCTAATACTAAGTTGTTCTTATATCTTGGACTGAAACACACTCAGCATTCAAGGACTAGCTTTGGATTCCCTGACTGGATGAACTACAGCAAGAACAACTGAACAGTAATTGAAAGAAAAATGTACAACCAAAAACAACACCAGAGCAGACAGCATTCAGAGGAGGTAACTTCACAAGCTAGTGAAGATATTCTCTGACAGATTTCTCAACGTCATTGGTAACAGTTATCCTATTTTGACTTTATATCCCTTTCCAGGGCCAGTTTGAGTAACACTTTGATTATGAGTATTCCTTGCATCGAGAGGATAAATCTTCTCATTCATAATCCATTTCCTTTTTCTCTCTGTCCATGACTGTCCTTTTTTTTTTTTTTTTTTAAGATTTTATTTATTTATTTGTTAGAGAGCGTGAGCACAGGCAGACAGAGAGGCAGGCAGAGGGCAGAGGGAGAAGCAGACTCCCTGCCGAGCAAGGAGCCCGATGTGGGACTTGATCCCAG
>ML105593.1:5804-45025 GCA_003697995.1 Taxidea taxus jeffersonii | reverse complement strand
GATCCCAGGACGCTGGGATCATGACCTGAGCCGAAGGCAGCCCCTTAACCAACTGAGCCACCCAGGCGTCCCCATGACTGTCCTTTTTAAACATTTTTGTTGGGATGCCTGGGTGGCTCAGTTGGTTAAGCAGCTGCCTTCGGCTCAGGTCATGATCCCAGCGTCCTGGGATCAAGTCCCACATCGGGCTCCTTGCTCGGCAGGGAGTCTGCTTCTCTGTCTGCCTGTGCTCATTCGCTCTCTCTCCTTCTCTGTCTGACAAATAAATAAATAAAATCTTTAAAAAAATTTTTTTTTGCTTACATTTGAGTTTCAGATTTTTGAGGAAGATTTATTTATATTAGAAAAGAGAGAGATCACGTGTGAATGAGGGGGAGGTACAAAGGGTGATATGGAGGGAGACAGGCAGACTCCCTGCTGAGCCAGGAGCCTGACATGGGGCTCGATTCCAGGACCCTGCAATTATGACCTGAGCTGAAATCAAGAGTCATATGCTTAACCAACTGAGACCCCCAGGAGCCCCTCAATTTTTTTCCTTATTGGATCACCCATTAATTTCTCTCTCACACACACCCATGCACACACACACCTCAAATAACCAACTTTTAAACTGAGTCATAAATGATAAAAGTTTTTCTGTTTTCCAATTTATTAATAATTTTGCATTAAGAATAAATTTAAGATTCCCTGTGGCTTAGTATAAGATAAAATTTTAAAAATGTTTCATGGATACTTAAAAAGAATTTGTATCTCCTGTTTTCAAAGTAGCACTTTTGGTATCTTTTAGATGCATATTAAAAATGTGTATCTCTTATCTCCCATATCCTTATTTTTGTCTTCTTTATGCCTCCTAAATTAACAGAAGTCCCCAAATTCAATTTGTTAGATCCTACAATATTATAAAATTTATAGATACATATTTAATTATATTTAGTATGTCTTCAAGTAATTAAGAGCTTTATTTATGAGTGTAATGCTCTGTAGCCATTGGGATTTTGTGCAAATTCAAGCTCTAGTACTAAAAACTTATTATTAATCCAAACAAGTTACTTAATTCTTTGAACCTCAATTTTCTAATTTATAAAATGGCACAAAACGATGCGAAGTATCAAAGAATATATATATATTTATATAAAACTTTGCTCCAAATAAATGGCAGCTGTCCATGGGATCTACTAGGACTCATAGTGGCAGAGTAGAATTTTCATTTTTTTTCTGTTAATAAGTGACTTCACTTCTTACTGTTTTTGTTTTGTCACTTATTGCTGCTGTAGTTTTAATAAAATCTATGACATGTATTTGCAGGTCAGTTATTTTCAGTGTAATTTGATTCTGTATCATTTAAACCATTTTTCCTTACTTTTACCATGTGTGATACTAACATTATCTGCTTTTCTTATCTTCACATTTATCTGGCATGTATTTATCACAAAATGAGGACTTGTTATTTTTTCCAGACTTGTTCATTTGATAGAGTGCGCACACAAGAAGAAAGCATGAGCAGTAGCAAGAAGCAGAGGGAAAAGGACAAGCAGACTCCCCTCTGAGCAGGGAGCTGGACACTGGGCTCCATCCAGCACCCTAAGATCATGTCCTGAGCTGAAGGCAGATACTGAGCCACCCAGGTGCCCCGAAATGAGGATTTTTTACATTACAATTGTTCATACGGAATTTGGGGGACTTATTGGAGAACCATGCCCATTCAGATGTATTGCCCTATTGTTATATTGAGTATTTTCCTTGCTTTACACTAAAAAAAGAAAAAAATTATCATTGGGCAACAGCAAAGATAAGCCCAGAAAGAAGCTCTTCCAGAATCCAAAAAACAACAAATTATATTAAGAAATCTACCCCTTTTGGGTCCACAGAACAAAGTGACTTCATTCGTTTCTCACAAAAAGGAAAACTAAAAGATGACAAATACTGGAGCACCTGGGTGCCTCAGTCAGTTGAGTCTTAAGCCCACACTGGGCTCCTTGTTCAGCCCACATCCTGTCCATGGGATCTGCTTCAGATTCTCTCTTTCCTTTGCTCCTTCCCACCCCAATTCATGTACATACACTCTCTCTCTCTCAAATAAATCTGAACAGAAAAAATAGATGACAAATATTATGCTATCCCATGACATTGACTTTCCTCACTATTTTCTAGCATCACTTTACACCTACTGAAACCCACCAACCAACCAACAAAAGTAATTAGAATCAACTTAACATTTGCCTATGAAAAATATAAGCACAATAATGCAGCCAGTCATTTCCACACAGCTGCAATCACAGTGACATGTTTGCCTCAAGGAGCTATATATTTTTTAATCTTTTGGCATAGTTGTCTGTCATCATAGACATTATTTGTATGAAGTCTTGACTTTACTACTTATATGAGGTTTGGTGACAATGAAGCTACTGAAACCAAGGCTACACCAAAGTTAAATCAATTAAAAAAAAAAAGGTTTGGAGGCAACTGGATGGCACCGTGGATTAAGTGTCTGACTTTGATTTCAACTCGGGCGGAGTCTCAGGTCATGAGATCAAACCCCCATCAGACTTCTCACTGAGCACAGAGTCTGTTCAAGTTTCTTTCTGCCTCTCCCCTGTGCATATTCTCTCCCTCAAACAAATAAAAGAAAGGGAAAAAAGGTCTTCCTTAACAATTTTAAGATTGTGTTACATAGTTCTTAAAGTTATTTACCATACCAAAATTGAATTGAAATTACCCAAATGCATGTTGTTTCCTTATTCTTTAGTTTTGGTGGGTTTGGAATAGAATGGGCAATTGCTGACGATAATAGAAGCAGACTATACCTAGATGGGAAGAGACACTAAATATACATAGTCCAAAACTTCATGGTCTCATTCTCCTTATGAGAATGCCATGTGTTTGCCCAGAGGCCAAAAGATAATGGGCATGTTTTTAAGAATATCTTTTCTTAGGCACTCCCCTGATCTATTCTATACTGAGAATTTTTCATTGATTCTTGAAAGGCTCTGACCCTTGGATTTTCAAACTTTCAAAGGCCCCCCCCACCAAAAAATTTGGAGATTTGAGTATCTGATCTTTTACTTATGTGATTCGAATAAGCCACTGACTCTAGGCTATTTAATAGTTTTGTAACCTTTTGTTGGTTTACCACTATTAAATATCCTCTGACTGTTTTATTGATGTAAAGATAATATGAGCTGACTGAATTGTTTTCCAAGACATTTATTTTAAGATGCAAAGGTTAATGTCCAGTTGCTGTTCAGATAAAATTTCTCTCTATAATTAAAATCGGCATATGCCCCCACATAAATCAAAAGAGGTTTTCTTTTAGTAAAATTAGAGTTGGTTTTGAGGGACAGAATTTTTTTTTCCAATGGTGATAATGAGCAATAAGCAAATGAATATTTGAAAGAGACACTCATAAATTCAAATACTATTGAACAAACAGGGCTATGAATTAGATCTCATTACCATTGTAAATATTTGGCCAATTTTTTAAAAATTAAAAAATAGACACTGAGGAATAAATGAATGTTCAGCCTTCAGTGCTTGTCAACATAATACATAGTACTCTCTCACTTGAGATTTAAGTTAGTGAAGTGGAACTTAAATCATCTACTAATCTTAAAGTTAAACCATATACTCATCAACTATCAGATGAGTTATTCTTTGCCTTTACTCTTGCTTGGTCTGCCTAAATGCTGTATCAAAGAGAGTGACTAACATTATTTTGTGAAATGACTTCAGACCTCTCATCTGCGTTAGTTCAAAATGACAGAGTAGCTTTGAAGCCTGTTACCCATTTAATCTTAACTTCTGAAACCTATTTTTAAAGATGATTGAAGAGATAGCACATGCACTGACTTTAATTGTAGATGTCTGAGCTGGAGAGCCAGAAATGTGCAACTGCCCTTCATGAGTTTCTAGAGAGATTTCTGTCCAAACAGGTGAAGCTCAGCTAGACATCCTGCCTGGTCTCTTCATGAATGGAGCTAAATGTGGAATAACTACCATTGGAAGGGCCTGTCTTAATCCTCCTTCATATGCTCAGTTTTACTATCAATACACTCCATTTAAGAGTCTCACATTCTCCCGACTGAGCTAGCCAGGTGCCTTACACACTCCGCTTACACAGTGATTTAACACTAAAATAGTTCATTTAAAAAGAAGTATGTGTATTTTAATCTTTCATTAATAAACTTCCTGAATAAAACTTCATATGTAATTACACAATTTAAACTGCTATTTTCAGAACTGTTCTAATTTGTAAGCAAAGTCTTGAGACCATGTAAATGGTCTGTAATGATTTAGGCAGTGGAAGAAGTGTACATTTACAGATGTTAGAATGGTGTTCATGACGGTGGGACCCTAGGGTTCTTACAAGTTAATATGCACAGAAGTGTTTCATCCACTATATGCTATTCTACTATCGCAGTGTTTTTTAAGATGTTAATTAAGCACTGCCCACATTTTATCAAATGTGCTTTCTGCATCATTTTGTCTAGAAAATTTTTTTAAAAAGCAGCAAACCAACCAAGGACTTAGAAATAAGAAATCTATTTAGCATGCCCTGATTTTTCTTGTTTTTAAAGAAAATGGTGCCTCAGTTCCAGGCTCCACTGAAGCAGCTCTTACTCAAGTTAAGTGATCTCAACCTTGCTAAATCTTACAGTCCTCATTTTACTTGAATTTTGAGTACCAGTAACATAATGGATGAATTCTTAAAAGATTTCCTTTGTCATTTATGATGCAATACTCCCCAGATTTCACTTCTGCATCCCTCTGTATCACTCCTTCAATATCAACATTGTAAGCATTTGGTTTGTGCAATAAACATTAATATGCTTCAACTTTCTGCCCAAAAAGTCTCTCCTCATACCATTCTTTCTTCCTTGACCCTCTCAGTCATATACATGACCTCAGTTAACCGATAGGTGAACCTTTCACCAACGTATAACTAAATCCACATATCTTCTTTGAGGTCCGGAATTTTCTGTGTAATTTGCATCTTGACATCTGTTCTTTGATGTCTCAGAGGAGATTCAAAGTCTACATGTCCCAAAGCGAACTTACAGTCTTCATTCATAGCACTGATTCTCTGCCAGTGTTCACTATCTCAGCGAAAGGCAATGCCATCAATCCAGTCATTCAACCAGAAAACAGGGAGTTGACACTTGCCTCTACATCCAGTCTGTTAGCAAGCACTGTCAATTTCACTAAATATATATACATCTTATCTATATATCTATATTAAATCTGAAATATTGGTAAGATGCTTTTATTATGGGAATTAAACAGCATTGTTGACCTGATTCTCTCAAGAACAATTAAATCATTATAAAAAGATTCAAGAGAAATAAATTGCCAGGCTACCAGATTGGGCTATGTAATACTGGGATTCCTACTAACTTTGACATTCTTAAAGAGCTTGCTGATTTTTGCCTCCATTTTTCAAGACAATTTAAAAAAATGTTTCAAAAAACTCATCTTTGATTCATGTCAGGATCAGCCAGGTAGTGACTAGTTAAACAACTGGAGGGTCTCAGTGGCTCAAACTGATGAAGTTTACTCTCAATTTCTGCTACATGTCTATTTAGGTGAGTGAGGATTCTGTCATACACATTTCATATCTTAGAGCCAAGCAGAAACCAGCCATGATTGGGTATGATGCCAGAAAGAAAGAAAATTCTGGATCAACAATCAGAAGAAAACCCTGTAGTAGCCATCAGACAATAAGTCCCAGAAGTAACACATATCATTCTTGCTCACAGCTCATGGGCCAGGACTGTTCTCATGCCCATCCCCCGATAGGAGGGCCAGGAAGGATATGCCGAGTAAGCAATGAGCTAGAAATATTTGCTGAATGTACTTAGGACTTCCACGTTACTCAAAAAGAACTGTTATTTTAAAATATGATTTAAGAGCAAGAGCTGAAACTTTAAATTCTTCGGATATACCCATTATGGGTTAATCCTACTGATACCCAAATCATTTGTGTACCTGGTATCTGATATATGGAAGACAATAGTTTTCTGCATTTTCAATTAAATTATAATTTTAATGATACTTCTATTTTCTTAGTACTTCAAATAGTAACCTGAATCAATCAATTACTACCTCATCAACAATTTAGACATACATATGATTATATGATTTCTCAATTACCATGGTCCACTTGTTGGGGAGACTTAATGAAAAACAGAGCTTATTCAAAAAATAGGTTTATCTTGTCTGGACTCTGATCAACTCTTTAGAACAGAGAGAAAGTCCTACTCCTTTGGGACTAAAGTCTTGGAATTCTCCAGTTCTATCTATTCTGCTTTCATCCACTGCTTTTTTTTTTAAGCTTCATTTGCCCATTTCAGTGAGTGGCTCAAAACACAAGAACTGTATTTCCTCAAAAAAAAATTATTTTCTTAACAATTCAACAAGTCTGAATGAAGAAATGATGCACATCATTTCAAAAACAGTTTCACTGTAGTCAAATTCCTCATTTCTTTCTGAGGATAACAAGGAACAACTAAGTCAAGTATATAGTGCTTCTGGCAAACCCCTAGTGACACCATGGCTGCATTCATCTGTAACTTGGTTTCCAAACTGCATCAGAAAAAATGTCCCTTCCATTCAGCATCAAGGACCCTTCTCTCCAGCCATGTGAAAGTTTCCTGACAAGAAGATTTTTAATGCTGTCTTTAAGTGGAACATTGAGTTACTGCACTTCCATTATCAGAAAACAGGATGCCTGATTGGCCAAGGCTACAGGAATTTTAGTTAAATTCTTCACCAGGGAAAAAGAAGCACTCAAATCCCTTTCCCATAGCTCTAGTTAAATCATATAATACAACTTGGCAAGTGCAGATGACATCCCATTATAGTATGTCTGGGTTGCAAGCCCCATAACAAACAGTCATGAACCCCTCATGTCAATCTGTAAAAATCCTCTATACATAGAATTCTCTTCAATGGAAGGAAACAATTGTAATTAAATGTGCAGAATCAGAGATGTCCAACTTTGTGAACAACAGCGTCATATTTAACTTTACAAAAAGCACATGCCCATATTCCAAGGCCTGTTAAGTATGACTGAGGTGATCAGAAGCTTTTATAAAACAAAGCTGGATGTATTTCTTTTTGAGTTGTATATCCTCAAGAACTCTTATAGACATATCTACTAAGTTTGACTAATAATCCTAACAGAACAGGTAAGGTTTTTCTCCAGGGAATATTCCAAATTAAATTATTATGGGAAATAAAATGGTAGCCAGAGCAATGACTTAATAGCTAAGACTTAAGTATGCAGTCTATTACCAATGATTAATCACTAACTGGTGTGCACAGATTTTACATGTAATGTTTGGGTTCTTGCTTTCTCCTGCTTTTCATGGGTTTAAATAAAGAACAGCTTGGAAGTTAGTTGTAAAAGGGATTTGGCTCAAAATGGCAGAGAAAAACATCAAGAAAGTCTTCTCTATTGTGAGCTCCTCAATACTGATAAATCGATTGTTTTCTATTTGTCTTTCATAGAAAGATTTAATCACTACTTTGTTCTTGTAGATTATCAAGATGGTTCTTAAGATTTTATTTATTTATTTGACAGACAGAGATTCCAAGTAGGCAGAGAGGCAGGTAGAGAGAGAGGAGGAAGCAGACTCCCCGCTGAGCAGAGAGCCTGATGCAGGGCTCCATCCCAGGACCCTGATATCATGACCTGAGCAGAAGGCAGAGGCTTTAACCCACTGAGCCACCCAGGCGCCCCTCAAGATGGTTCTTGTGTGAAAGATTTCACCTCTTATTCTGATAAAAAGTAAAAAGCAAAATGGGGAAAATCCTATATTTGAAATCCCTAGTCTCTAAGTTGTGTTTATAAAGTATCACAACTCCATGAAACTCTGATTACTGACTCAGATTCTGGAGTAGTCTTATTATAATTCACTGTTATTATCTGTCTAATCAGAGGATAAAGGCACAGTGATTTGTGCCTTTTGGCAGAATTCTTCTCCAACCCACTCTTTCTGTTTGCATTTGCAATGGTTTAGTGCATGGCCCTGGTTTCTGATTTCTTACAGAGTGACAATCTCAAGCTGAAACTCATCTTTTTCTGGGCTTCTGTCAGCACTGTGTAAACCTACTGTGCCTTATAAATAGTACTCAGGAGGCTTCCATGAGAAACTCTGCTATGGAGCCCATTCTATCCACATTCCCAAATTCTGAAAGCTCTCACAGCTGCCAACACCATAGATAGCCACTGAATGAGCTTCACAGGTGCTATGTGTGATATAAAAACACATTATTCTTATTTCTTATGAAAATATTATCAGCTCTACCATTGAAAAAGATTTACAAAATCAAATTGTAGATCTGGATGTCACTTCAAAAGGTCATCAAATCCTTGAGGAGCATTGTATAATTGTCGGAATTTGTTACTTGTTTCTTTACATTTGGGGCATTGCTTAGAATGGGACCATTATCGTTAAAGTTTTCTCTGAATGTAACCCCAATTCTATCATTGATTAACAATGATACAGATGGTAGAACTCAAAATACCAATCTAATGTGGGACTCCGTACATGGATATTGCAGTGGACATTAGAGACTAAAATGATAAGAGATTGAAAGGAGACATGTATCTATCAGCCAAGAAACATTATTTGGGGCTTCCATTCCGCCCCCCATCCTATATGGTCAAATGGTGATTTCAATCATGCCAACAAAAAAACATTATCTAATAGTGAACAACTGTTTTCCATTTGCACTGTAACAGATCTTTTAGCAAAAGCAGGTTTATTACCTGAGTTATCTCTATAATTGTCTGAACACTGTCATCTGTCTATGGAACACAAGCCAAAACAAGGAAATAAACCTAAAGTGTTAGGCATGAGGGACATCACCCTTACCGTAAGCACTGATGCTTGGTGTCTGCTGCCAAAAAAGGAATAGGAGAACTAAGGATTTTTATGAAGAGTTTCCACCATATTCTTTACAAATGACTAAGGATAATTGTGCCCAAAGTCAGGAATATGAGCAAAAGGCTTTGTCCTTTCTTCTAGCTTCACTTATTAATGTATTCATTTAACAGTTTCTTCTCCTGCACTTGTTGTCACAGGCTCTGCTTAAGGCATTAGTAGTGTGCAGAGAAGAGATATAGAGGTTGCCTTCAAGGTGTGTTCAGGGATTTCAGCAAAGAGCTGAGATATAAAAAGTTGAAGGAAGACACTTAGAACCACGGATCGTTTTAAGCAAAGGCAAGGCTGGGGTTCAGAATGCACCAACAGAGTCACAATCAAAGGGTTAGTACAACAGGGTGGACTGTGGGCAAGTGAATGCCAGGGATTTGGGGTACATTCTAAGTACCCCCAACTCCACCTTTTCTGGTGGCAAGTAAGATGCAGAAATAATGTAGGAGTTCAAAGAGTAAGTAGTTAAAGAGAAGCTTTCTGAAAAAATTCTCTCTCTCAAGTAGATTAACTTTTTATTGATGGAAAAATATTTGAACCACTGTCATCTGAGGAAATTTGGATTTATTTTTTTCCAGAAGCCACAAATTTTCAAACTTTAAAGCTATGTTATTTTGTCTGTAGAGAAAGTTTCACAAAGCTTCTCTTTCTAGGTTACCATTCCCTACTGTTTTTCTAGAAATCAAATTCAATTGCAATAAATTATTTTTTAAATTAAATTATAAATTCTGGTTTTTATAATATGTTATTAAGTTGGGCAGGAAAGAGGGGGAAGGCTATAACACAGGTATTTTCAGTGAAATTTTTTGATTGCTACATCATTACCTATATATAGTCTTAAACTATAATTCTGTTATTGACTATATATTTTTTTAAAGATTTTATTTATTTATTTGTTAGAGAGAGAGAGAGAGAGTGAGCACAGGCAGACAGAGAGACAGGCAGAGGCAGAGGGAAAAGCAGGCTCCCTGCCAAGCAAGGAGCCCGATGTGGGACTCGATCCCAGGATGCTGGGATCATGACCTGAGCCCAAGGCAGCTGCTTAACCAACTGAGCCACCCAGGCGTCCCAGTAATTGACTATATATTTAAACACATTTTTTATTCAACTAAAATTTAATGAGCATCTACAATGTGTCAGTAAGTCTAAATGCCGAGGATAAAGAAGTAAGAAAAACAATTCCTTCTTTCATGAAGTGCACATTCTTGGGTGATGGGGAAAGTGGAACATACAAATGGAAAAGTAATCCATAATTTGTCACATATCTGATCTTGATTATGAAAATGACTGATTAACAATTGCAGAATTAAGACAGTTTCATAGACTCCTTGGTGTGAAACAAGAAAATCTTGTTGCTGAAAACTTTTCAGCTGGTCTTTGAGTTTGTTAATGTTGATTGAGTTATGTTTCCACAGTCTTTGGAAAATGCTATGAGCTATTGAATTACACTTATTAACTCATATACAACATTATCATTCAAAATTTACCATGATGGCAAGTAAAGAGATGGGTTTTTTTTCCCATAATTTGAAGATGGTGAGATGTGGTATATTAAATTGAAACAAGATAACAATAAAGACAGGTCAAAATGATTTAAAATAGTTGTACAATTGAGTTTTACAGTTAAAAGGAGTCTTGAGAATAATCCAGTTCAAATTACTCTTTTTGTAAATTCAAAACCAAATACAGAAGCAAACAACCCAAAGACAAAACCTAAGATCCATAACTTATCAGTCCATGTGGACATTAAGAAGGTGTTAAAAGTTAGGGATCATAAAATGAATTACAAACCCTAACGAAATGAGATTTATCCCAAGTATGCAAGACTAATTCAACATGAAAAAATTAATTAATGGAATCCATCACATCAGCAGGCTACAGAAATACCTCTTAAAATTCAACAATAAGAAAATAAACTACTTGATTAAAAATGGGCCGAATACCCTAACAGACACTTCACCAAAACAGATATTTAAGATGGCAAGTAAGCATAGGAAAAGATCTTCCACATGCATGTTATCAGAGAAATGCAAGATAAAACAGTGACGAGATACCGCTACACACCTATTAGAATGGCCACCATCTGGAACAATGACAACACCAAATGTGAGGAGGGTGTGTAGCAACAGGAACTTACTGGCGGGAATGCAAAATGGAAAGGACTCTTAGGAAGACAGTTTGATGGGTTCTTGCAAAACTAAACACACTCCTTAAGAATATAAAGGGACTCTAAACCCAAATCTAACAATTAACTCATCTTACTATACCTCAATGCTAAATTTGTAAAGTTTGACTGTGAAAAATCCATCCAAAAGAATAATGGTTACAACTTATTGGAGGCCTACTATGCGCCAGTCAACATACAGGACTTTGCTGCAATCATATGATCCATCAGGATAGGTTGTCTTGGTCCAACACCTGTTGGACTGTCCTGATCCAGATCCAGACCCAAAACCAACAGGTGTGTTTTCTCTAGTTCTAGGTCAAAACTGAGGTGATCAAGTATACCCCTTCCGTTCTCCTGTCATGACTTTCTGCCTCAAATTCAGAAATTAGAAATAAGAAAAAATTTAAAACAATGCATAAAGACAAAAATAGTTGGTCATTCAAATTAAGAAGTTACATTCCAAAAGAAAAAAAGGCGTGGGGTGGGGGGGAGAGTAGACAAAGGATCCCATGAGGAAAAAATGTATATATGTGTGAGTGTAGAAACATTATGTGATTAAGCAGAAAAGGAGGACGGGGGTGCCTGGGTGGCTCAGTAGTTAAGCAGCTACTTTCGGCTCAGGTCATGATCCCAGGGTCCTGAGATTGAGGCCCATATCAGGCTCCCTACTCAGCAGGAAGCCTGCTTCTCCCTATCCCATTCCCCCTGCTTATGCTCTCTCTCTCGCTGTGTCTCTCTGTCAAATAATAAATAAATTCTTTAGGGATGCCTGGGTGGCTCAGTTGGTTAAGCGGCTGTCTTCGGCTCAGGTCATGATCCCAGCGTCCTGGGATCGAGTCCCACATCAGGCTCCTTGCTCAGCGGGGAGCCTGCTTCTCCCTCTGCCTCTGCCTGCCATTCTGTCTGCCTGTGCTCGCTCCTGCTCTCTCTCTGACAAATAAATAAATAAAATCTTAAATAAATAAATAAATAAATAAATTCTTTAAAAAGAAGGAAAGAAAGAAAGAAAGGAGGACAGAAAGGAAAATGAAGTGAGAAAACTCATTAACTCTTAAATATGTGTTTCCTGAAAGCAAAGAAAGCCAAGAAAAGCTCAAGTTTACTGATGGGAAAAGGGAAAGGAAATGTGGGGAAAATCAGATAGCGAGATAAAAGATGTTATATCCTAAGAGATATATGTAAAATTAAAAGCAAAAAGGGAATGGGGCGCCTAGGTGGCTCAGTTGATTAAGTGACTGACTCCTGACTTAGGCTCATGCCATGATCTCAGGGTCTTGAGAACCATGGGCTCTGTGCTCAGTGGGAAGTCTGCTTGAGATTCTCTCTTCCTCTCTGCCCCTCCTCCCATGCTCTCATGCTCTCTCTTTCTCTCTCAAATAAACCAATCTCTAACAACAACAACAAAAAAACACTTTATTAAAACAAACAAAGGGAGGAGGACAAAAGAATGAGGGGAAAAAAAGCAACAAAGAAAAAGAGAGAAATTCGGAATAGATATAAAATGAAATGTAGTGAGCATTGTTGGTATTACCCTGATGTGACTTTAAAAATGTCAATAATGATAGAACATATGCATGGAATTGTTTTAATAAGATAAGTTAAATATTAAGTGTAGACCTATTAAAAGTAAGAAGTATAAAAATGGGGTTGCTAATTATATACCAGGGCTAGGATGCTTTTGATGAGCAAAACATCTGCTGAAGGAATTATATCCTGACAATAGTAATTGTTAACAAAATTCAACAACTGATTATTACTGAATGCTTTTCTAAAATTGGCCTATTATGAGTTTTCCATATTCACTTTCTACTCATATTGCTGTATATAGAATTATAAAAGTACAAATCTTTACGTTGATCTGTTTCATATGCTTTTATATTCTATGCCATTGTTTTTCCTCTTCTCACTGGCCTAAATGATTAGAAAACTGAAGCTAGAAAAATGGTTTAAAAACAAATTATTTATTATTGCAGCAAGAAGAGTTTACAAAGACAGGCAGATGATAAGTGTGTGAAGTCTATCTACTCCAGAAACATGTAGATGAACTATGAGAATTTCTACTTTGACAGGATGCACAAGAGGTCACTTTTTTTTTAAAGATTTTTTTAACATTATTTATTTGAGAAAGACAGAGTGAGAGAGAGAGAGAGAGCACAAGCAGGTAGGAGGGACAGAGAGAGAGGAGGAGAAGCAGGCGCCCCACTGAGCAGGGAGCCAGACTGGATCCTGGGACCCTGGGGATCATGACCTGAGCTGATGGCAGATGCTTAACCAACTGAGCCACCCAGATGTCCCCACAAGAGGTCACTCTTGATGGGAAGCTCAGTGGTTGCTCAGAGAACCCAGGGGCTGAGGTGGCAAAGACTATCCCAGTATGTACTGGTAGCACCAACCTTCTGGTTTAATTTCAGATCTATGATTTTTTTCTATGTTTTCATCTACCATTATTGAACATTTATGGAAAGATGGAGAGGTGAAATTACCTTCAGGTGAGGATAGCTGCAACTATTTTTGTATCTCAATTAAAATTCTGAAAATTAAACCAAAAAACAGGAACACAAAAGATACATGCTCCTAAGTGGTGTCTGAGCCCGAAATTCATGAACCATCTCCATGGTCCAGTCAATTTCCACAAACTGTAAATTTTCAAGGAATATTAGTGTTTGCCATGGAGACATGCTCTCTCCACATTAAGCACTGTGCTAAGGAGCTCTATGAAACTACTCCATGTATTTTATTACCATCATTTCACTGAAAGAGAAAATCAACTAAGTCAGTACCTTGCCTAAGTCCACCCAAAGAGCAAGTTTCATAGCTAGGAATAAAACTGGATAATAATAACTATGACTACGTGCTTTTTAGTTTCCTGAATCAGACTGTTGAGAGCCGGAGTCCATCATTTTAAGTATATCCTGATGTGCAACCAGAACAAGTTATCACTACCTTATACCTACAGTGCGCACAAATGTACCTGCAATAGCCCAGACCTTTGAATGTACCTGCAGAGACCCAGACCTCATCACCAAAATGAGTAGGTCTAAAAGACAAAAATGAAATGAAACAAGAATCCCCTTTATTAGCTGGGCCATGAACTCCAATCAACCTTTCCATAAACACTGTGAGTGAACCTGGTTAGGTAATTCACTTGGCTCATGCACAGTGGGACTCCTGGGACCACGTACATAGTGACTCTTCCTCTTAGAGACATCTGGATTTCTCTCTTACCATCTATTCATTTGAATGCCTCTGTCTTCAAGTCAGAGCCACTAAAGCAATGAAAGAACAGAAAAGAATATCCATTTGAAACCATAAGGTGTTACAATACAAAAAATAAATACAAGGGAGGAAACATGTTGTTCTAAGAGTGGAGAGAAGACCCACATGAAATGCAGAGTTATTTTACAAGGAATCTCCAAACGCAAAACTTTCAACATGGACTCACATTGCCCTCCTCTTTATTTATGTGGCATAGGGCCTTCCTGAAAGCATTTCTAAACGCATCTCTTTTTGGCAGTAACTGAAAATTGAGCAATGGCTCAGTATGTGAGGAGTTTTGCCTTATTGGAAAAAATCAGAAAAGTGGTAGAAATAAAATTGTAGCAAATAGTCAGAGAGAGAAAGTAAATTTGGGTTAGAGAAGCAGGAACACATGTGAATACATAATGAAGGATTCTTCAGTTAGATTATCAGTGAAGATATGGAATTACAGAGCTAGAAGAAAATGTCCTTTCCTCATTATTAAAAAGCAGTGGTTAAGCATTTTTACTCAAGACAATCTGGTAACTTAGGGACACCTGGGTAGCTCAGTCTGTTAAGCATTTGCCTTTGGCTCAGGTCATGATCTTGGGGTCCTGGGATCAAGCCCCACATGGGGAATCTCTGCTCAGCAGGATGTCTGCTTCCCCCTACCCCTCCCCAACTAGTGCACAAGGATGTGTGCATACACATTCTCTCTCAAATGAATATATTTTTTAAAAAAGGAGAGAGCTAGTAAGTTACACCAAGATTAGTAAAATAATAATAAAAGTAACAACTACTTATATAGAGATATTGTGTTGAGCATTTGCATTCATTTAATTTTCCGAGTAATTCTCTATAGTCAGCATAACTCCCATTTTACTGAGGTAGAAACTAAGACTCAGAGAAGTTAAGTAATTTGTTTTCAACCCCCTTTTGAAAGTAGCAGAACCAAGACCAGAACAGACTAGGTATGTATTGACAGAGCCTTAGCAAATGAATAAAAATGACCCATGAAATAATCACCAGAAGAAAGGCATTGGGTGGGCTGAAGCAGACTTGAATATTTCATTCAATATTCAGTAGCACATACTAAATAACTACTCTGTCCCAGGCTCTTCCTAGAAATGCTCCCTTAAGCCACTAATACTAATCTAGAATAGGCTGAGTTAGACACATGCCTATTTCACAGGAGCACTATAATCCAGTCTTTCACCATGAGCTAAAAATTATTTTAAATGATAATTGATTTGGAAGAAAGAGCCACATCAGAAAGGTTAAAAAAAATCAAAAGTGATACAATAAAGCTCAAGAAAGAATTAGAAATGTTTTATTTTATTTTGTTTATAAAATTTTTAAGGATTTTATTTATTTATTTGACAGAGAGAGACACAGTGAGAGAGGGAACACAAGCAGAGGGAGTGGGAGAGGGAGAAGCAGGTGAGCAAGGAGCCCGACACAGGGCTGGAACCCAGGACCCTGGGATCATGACCTGAGCCAAAGGCAGACCCTTAACCAACTGAGCCAAGCAGGTACCCCAAGAATTAGAACTGTTTTAGAATTGGAAACTCAGCTAGAAAAAATGGACAGCATCTAAGCATAACAGATAATGACTTAAAAGAACAGAAGGTAAATAGAAATAGTCAGAAATCAAGGAGGAATAAAAAGGGATATAAAAACAGTGTGAGAAAAGACAGCAGATTTAAGAAACAAACAAAAATGACCCAAAACACATAGATTAGGTATTCCCTAAAAAAGAAGTCTGAATCAGAGAACAAAAAATACTAAAAGTTATAATACAAGAAAACACTCCTAAGACTTTTTAAAAAGACATAAGTAGAAAGAAAAGGAATACCATACAAATACAGAAAAACAGACCCAGAGTTGTCAATACTGTGACATACTCTACTCAAACTGCTCTAATTAAAAGAAAAGTTCCTCTAGACACCCAACAAAAACATGACAACACCAGAAAAGGATATTAGATTGTCATCAGACTTTTCTGTAACAGACTTTATACCAATAATAAACTTAATACCCCCAAAAAGGAAATGTGAGCCTTGGATCTGACCCAGCCACACTGATTTTCAACTATAAGTTCTTCAGATAAACTGTTAAGACAACCCAGTGTTTAGGACCCTCTGTTCCCACTAGCACTTTGTAAAGAATTTATTAGGCAGTGAACTTTAGACAGCAGAATGGACAGAGGACCTACAGTAAGAGGTCTGGTGACAAGCATGTAATGTAGAACCTACACTGGACTGTGAAAAAATATGGTTTTAAGGAGGGGCTTGTAATGTGTAGCAGCTCCATGTCCTGACAACAGGAAATAACAATCTATCCAAAACAGGGGAGAGTGGGGAAAAAAATACATTACAAATAGAATAGGAAATTTACCAACTACCTCGGAAGTATTAGCTGGAAGTAAATGGATATTACTTCCAACAATTTTAGGGGAGATTAAAATAAAGATCCATTCTCTAGGAGAAAGGGCTTTGCCAGAGCCTATTCCCACCTAGGGGAATAGAATTCCTGTGACACTAATACTTCCCTGGCCTCCTTTTCTGCTGTAAGGAGAAGGAGAAGAAGAAGAAGGAGAAGAGAGAGGAGGGGGAGGGGCAGGAGCAGGAATAGAGGAGGAGGAGAGGAGGAAGACAAAGAGGAAGAAGAAAAGAAACTCACCACCACAGAAGCTCTCAGCAATATCTTTGCAATTTTCTGTAAATCTTAAAACTATTCAAAAATTAAAAGTTTTTTTTAAAGAACTCAGAAACATATCTAATAAAATGTATGGATTTTATTGGATTCTGATGTTTTAAAGACTACTACAAGGTAATGATCATTTTTAACCCTTATTGGCTATTTGATGTTACTTAGTACTTTTCACTAACTTGGGGGAGTGAGGTGGTATTTGTTTACTTTTTAAAAAGAGAATACTTTTGTTATGGAAGTGCAAACTGAAGTTTGTTCTTTTTTTTTTTTTGGTGAAATGATGTAATGAATTTCAGATTCACTTTTGAAGTGATGTCATTCACTTCTACCACTTTCAAGATTTTTTTTCTTTTTTTAAGATTTACTGTGGATGAAGAGTGGAGGGGAAAGTAGGTAAGGGTATGGAGGCAGCAGTACTGGTGAGCGATTCAGGTTTCTGGCTCTGGGTCACAGGGGTGCTGGTCTCATGAGACTGTTCTGCCTACTTCTCTGTATGGTAGACATTTATCAAAATGAAATGTTACAAAGATCTGCAAAGGAAACATGCACAACTCCTTAACGATTGTTGTAAAGGATTACGAGTAAACAAAATAAAAAACAGATGGGCTACATTTCTAAGTTAGAAATAAACAGTTGAGCACAAACCCTTCAAATTTTCACAAATCTGGATTCCTTGCTATATAATAATTTCATTATCCCGAACCACCAAATATAGATTTCATTAACAGACCATCTGGGTGCTGACCTTATCACCAGACCTTGCATTCCCATCTAGTTAAGGCACAGGTACTGAGAGGAAAGACAGCAACATGCGCAGATCAGAAAGAAGGCTGCCCGAACTAATATTGAGTTAAAATAGTAGACAGCAAGCAATAGCTAGATGCACAGAATGAATGCGAAGTGAGCCAGTCACAGGGGCTGCATGTGGAGGGAGGCCAACGACGGGTTGCAGGCATAGAACTTTCTGCCTCTTCAGAAGCTCTGTAAAGAGGGAACGGCTGCTTTTTTAAAGACGAGGACTGGTAGTACAGATAAGATCAAAGTATAAATGAATCCTGAAAATAAATTCCATCTTCTCTTTTTGCCCATCGGCAGTGCCACACCTTATTTTTTTTGTTAAGGTTTTATTTATTTGAGTGAGAGTGAGAGATCACAAGCGGCGGGGTGGGGAGGGCAGAAGAACAAGCAGACTCTCCACTGAGCCAGAAGCCCGATGCAGGATTGGATCCCAGGACCCTGGGATCATGACCTGAGCCAAAGGCAGATGCTTAAATGACTGAGCCACCAAGGCACCCTGGTTATTATGGTTTTAATTGACACACCACATGCAAAAGCACACACGCAGGAGGTGTTTGGGTAGCTCAGACAGTTATGCAACCAAGTCTTGATTTCAGCTCAGGTCATGATCTCAGGGTTATGAGATGGAGCCTGGCATCGGGCCTGTGCTCAGCAGGGAGTCTGCTTAGATTCTCTCTCTCCCTCTCCGACTGTCCATTCCCCTACTTCATATGCATTCTCTCTAAAAAATTTTTTTTTCTTTTTTTTAAGATTTTATTTATTTATTTATTTGACACAGAGAGAGAGAGAGACAAAGAGACAGCAACTGAGGGAATGCAAGCAGAGGAAGTGGGAGAGGGAGAAGCAGGCTTCCCACCGAGCAGGGAGCCCGATGTGGGGCTCCATCCCAGGATCCTGGGATCATAACCTCAGCTGAAGCCAGATGCTTAATGACTGAGCCCCCCAGGTGCCCCTAAAAGAAATCTTAAAAAAAAAAAAACCACACACCCATTATTTTGCACTAATACTCAAGAAGATGATATTTTGAAGGAATGCATATTGAACAAGAAGCCATGTAAAAATATGGGAGGAAAGAGAGTCTAGAAAACTGTAAAGAATGCTTTGAGGTAAAAATGAAACTCAAGTTGTAGAGTTAAAAAGAGGTTTGAAACCATTCTGGCTTTAGGTTTTCTACACATCATTCACTTCTACCTCTGCAAGTCACTTCAAATTAGGCATCCCAGCAGTGAAGTTTATATTTTCTTGCTTCAAGCAAATTAAAATGTGAGACCAAAAAAGTGGGGTGAAGATTCAAATATGGCATTTTCGTGCTAAAATACGGTAATGGGGTGGATGCCTGGGTGGTTCAGTGGGTTAAGCCACTGCCTTTGGCTCAAGTCATGATCCCAGGATCCTGGAATCGATCCCGAATAGGGCTTCTTGCTCAACATCCTGCTTCTTACTCTGCCTCCTGCTTAGCCTGCTTGTGGTCTCTCTCTCTCTGTCAAATAAATAAATAAAATCTTAAAAATAAAATATGGCAATGCAGGACCAGAAATACAAGGGAATATGGAAAGGCAAAAAAAAAAAAAAAGGAAAGAAAAATCTGGGGTTCTAAAGATGTCACCTCACTTCTATAATTTTCAGTTTTGTGGAGATTAGTAATGGTGGGAGCTGTGTAAAATTGTAAGCCATGCTGAACAAAAGGGACACAGGCTTTGAACGCTGGTGACGTGGACTCCGGAGAAGACAGAGCAGTCACTAGCTGACTCTGAGTTGGGGGTTTTATGTCACAAGACATCTTCATGTCCTATTCCCCAAGGGGAAACAGGCAGCTCTTACAGTGATTTATTCTACTGAGACATTTGGGGGAAAGTTTGTAATTTAAATTCATCTGTCACATATGTTCTATTCTGTTCTGCATTAGAGGATATCCACAAAATTTCTATGCTATGTGCTATTATTTACGAGCACGCAAGAATGTAATCACAAGTTCTGATAACCAAAATTATTTCCAGTGTGAGTTTTCTATCTCAAAAAAAAAAAAAAAAAAAAGTATGAATCTGTGGCCCAAAGTACAGCAGTGGGCAGAGGTCAACTGAGCTGGGGAGGTTAAGGGAATAGAGTTTTCTAAACATCTGGGAGTGCAGGATAAAATCACAAATATTATTGTGATGTAAATCATGGAAATTCATATTATTCAAAAGACACAGGGAGATCTATTTGCGGGGACCTGGAAAAGAACCAAGCAGAAAGGAAACAGAATATGGAGAGGGGGGCGAAATGATTTCTTCCATGTTGATTTTGTTGCCAAGAGTCTCAATTATTACATGAAGAAAATGCAATAGATGAAATGGATTGGGTGATTGCTAAAGTGTATAATACATTGTCTCAAGGCATCTAAGTGAAGACTTAACTCTAAGTGGCTTAAAAACAAACATTATTGTCTCAAAAAAACCTGTAAACTTGGTCTAGAATAGATAAACTCTGACCACTGATCAAATCAAGGTACATAAAGTTACTACAACTGTAGGGATAGAAAATCACTGGTTGGTTGATTTTTCCTTGCACATATTCCCTTGTCTTAGTCTAATACGTGTTCACATGAGTGGTATCTCCCACCTCCTTTACTAAAAAGGAGGAGAAGAAGGGGGAATATGTAAACTGACCGTACACAGTAGAGGCGATCGCAGTGTGCTTCTATTCTGGTGACCATGAATTTCCTAAGGAAGCAAACAGCATGTGCATTTGCAGACCAGGGTAGGAAAGAAAACTCATCCCGAAAATGGCTTGAAGACTACATGAGGACATGTATCAATCTTTATAGGAGGTGTGTCTACAAGAGCTAGAAGTGGAACTGACAGCTCCTATCTTTGCATATGTGACGAAATTTCCAAAGCATTTCTCAATTCAAAGATATCTACATTCTAGGATTTGAAATGGCTTAGGATGCCAAAAATCATAGCTGCTTAGAGCACCAGGATGTGGTCCAGGGAAAAGTCTGTTGGTGATGAACTCAGAGAAAAAATAAGAAAAATGAATCTTAAAGGAGAAGGGAGAAAGTGGCATCAGCCCAGTTGATTGGGAAGACTTTTCTAGTTGAAGTGGGGAGCTGTATCCCATGAACATTCCTGGAGCATAGCACCAACGCCTTTCCTCTTCTTGTGCTCAAGATATCTAGGGTAAGGGAAGATTTATCTCCACTCAGGGTAGCCTTGCTCTTGGTATCCATGAGAATGTTACAAAGGAAGCTGAGTGAGAAATAATTTTTTGGATCACAACGTGAGAAGGGTTAGTAGATGTGTAATTTCTCTAATAAGGGCAAAAAGGAAATATGGTCCAGAGAAACTTCTCCTAAAAGGGTTTCTGATAGCCCCTTTTATTTTTTAATATCATAAAAACAAATGAGGGAATAATAAAGGCTCTACATGAAGTAACTTGCTAGGTATTTCTTACTCTGAAAGTTAGGTCATAAATAATAATTTTACAATCTAACTCCAGTGTTCCCCATCTGGCTTTATGATAAAGGTCATAAACCAACAACTCATGGATAAGTCTGATCCATCAGATGTAACACCAAAAAAAAATTTTTTTTAAAGATTTATTTATTTTATGGAAAGAGAGGCAGGCCCTACACTCACTCCCCATGGAGTGTAGGGCCCCTTGTGGGGCTGGATCCACAACCTCAAGACCACAACCTGAGCCAAAACCAAGAGTTGGCCTCTCAGTTAACTGAGCCAGGCACCCCAACCACCAAATAATTTTTTGAAAAATAAGTTATGTTACTATTTAAAAATTAGTAATTAGTAAAAAAAGGAGAAAAGCTGTCTATTTTTTGACAAAAGACTAGCAATCCTAGGGCCACATCAGCTGGATCTGAGTTTTCCACGCTAGCTTTTCATGAAAGAGCCCTGTTAATTTTTCAGCACTTCCCATCTGAGTCACTTTCTCCTGGTATTTCCCCTGTCCACCCTGGGGAATATTGAGCTCTTGGGCAATGCAACATCATATCCTTATGGATGTATTATATTCATTAAGTAGACAATAACTTTTCATTTATATTCGATGCATAATACTTAAATTCTAGCTGCAGAGAAAGAGGAAATTAGTCACTTAGTTTTCTCAGTGATCCCCATACTACTGGCTGAAGACACCATCAGAACATATCTACAGGAGCTGGAGGCCTACTGCCTCCTGGGAAAAGGCATCTAGGTTCTACAGTCCTTTCAAAACTAACCAAAGAAGAGAAACACCTCATGTAATCAATCAACAAGCAGAATGATAGTGAAAAGCAATCAATTCCCCTTGTCAACCCTTGCTGCTTAGGCACCTCTGCCTGCTCAAATCCCTGCTTAAAGATGGAAACATCTCAGAGTTTCCATGTCTAAAGGAAAGATTTTGATGAGAGGGAGAACATGTCTGAAGAATTAAAAGCCCCTAGGTGTGAAAGGACAGCAACATGGACAGTAAGGTTGCATTCTAAGGATCCATCTAGCAGGAAATGTTGCCTAGTTTCTGCTCTGTGATCCCAGTGAGCCCTTCTCCTCAAGGCAGTTGAACCCATGAATGGTCTACTTGGCTATGCTTCCATCTTGGGACTCCATCAGGCCCTGCTGCTCTGTGAGGCCAAACCTGGCCTATCTACTCCAAGTCTAACTGTAGCTGAGGAATAGCCCCAAGAAGACAGAGATGTTGTGGGTTTCCGTTTCCAGCTCCTGGTGTGTGAATCTCCTTCATTAACTTCTGAGATCACGTGAGAGAAGTCAACCATAAAACACACCGCTCACTCAGATTGCCAGGGGGCATGAGTAAGACTTCACTGGCTTGACTTTAGAAGCTTTCCGGGCTGTTTTTCATAAGGCAGGGGTAACAGGGCAGGTGTGACAGAATCATGAGCTAGCAGCTTCCTGGAAAGGTCTGGCCAGGCTTTTCTATCCATTGGCTGTGGCACCCTCCCCACTTCAAGCCCAAATGCCCCAATTCGGCAGGAACAAAGAGTGAGGTGAGAAAATATATCAGGGAAAGGGCTCCCCTGGGAAAGAGGTAAGTTCTTACTGATGCAAGCCTTGGAAGTCAAATGCCCAGGCACACTCCACAAGGACTCCTGGAGGAAATGAGGTCTTGCTGAGTATGTGTGAGGACTGCCAAACGCATCAAGGCATTGGGTTATTCCAAAAACTCCAGAGAATTGTTGTCTTTGCTATGCCAAAGGGCCTGGAGTCACTGAGAGAATCACCAGGAATAGGTAGAACGGGACTCACAGATGGTTTGATAGGGCAGACAATGAAATCACACATCACAAAATATCTCTGCTTATTTAGGATGAATTACAGAATATATTAACTGGGACAATAATCCAATAATGGTAAGTAGTGCCTTTGGACTTATTTGTTACATTAATCATTTTTTTGTGAGACTGATTTTTTAATTCTCACAACATGGCTTCCTATCTTTGGGCAAATACTGTTGTTAGCCATAAATATTTTCATATATAGTGAATAATAACCTTAAGATAAAATACATGTTTCTCTTGCCCAGAAATTTCTTTTTAGGAAATTGTTCAATTATCTAATGCTGATTAGAAACACAAAATGTGCTATACACTTAAAGGATGGGTAAAAGAAGGTATGAAGAAAACTCAAGAGATTTTTTTTAATAGCAAAATCAGTTTTAGTCAAGCTTTCCTTTATATACTAACCTGTTTAGCCAATTTTGTTCTTACTTGGAATTCCTACAGTTAATTTGGTCATTACTTAATATTTCTAAAGCACTTTGAAATGTCCTAGTGTTTAATGCCATCACTTAGTTTTTCTTTACAACATTCCCAAAAGGTGTAAGCAGTAAAACCTTCTCAGGAACAGAACAGGAAATCCTAAACTTCCATCAGAAAAGATATTTTTATAGGGCATTTTGGGTGGAGAACAGATTAAGGAAGTCAGCTGCTTATTCATTTAACCAACTTCATTTAGAGTAAATTCTGCCAACATTTATTTGAACTCAGCTGTGACAATAATCTTCTAGGGTTTAATTATGATTAATTACAGCTAAGCCTAGCAAGGAGTTAGAATTTAACATAGGGGTCTTGAGATTGAATCTCAAGTTGGAAGTACCTAGAAAGGTCAGTGATTCCAGAAGAGCTCTGAAAGGCAGGCCATCTCTGACAGATGGCAATTGATTTTAAAGTTCTCCCAAAACCCCCCTTTTTGTAAATCTATTCAGTTTAATGTCTTTTGGTAAAGAAATAGCACTTTCTTATGTCCAATCAAAATCCAGGCTCTAGAATAAACCTACCTCCTCCTGTCCATACCTCACTGAAAACAGGGAAATTTGGTTACAAACTACTAATAAACTTAAAAAGCAACGACTTATTTTCTTGAAGTAAATAAAGTGCCTGTCCCTTAAACCATATGACCTTTATTGAGTGTTTCACTTTCCAATTCCTGACTCATTTGAGACTGATTAGAATAGTTTCCAGATCTCATGCCAAAGCACAGATCATCGTTAGAAAGAATGGTAATAGTGATAGACAGAAGCCCAATAAATACTGAATTTAAAAAAATCACAATGGCGCATTACAATGGAATTGATTTCAATAAGCATTTAATGAGTCTCTACTATATGCTTAATAATGGGCAGTAAGTTGCCCATGTTAAAAAAAAAAGTGGTTCTTTTTTACAGTAAGAGTGAAATATAGAGATAACAGTACATTTAAACATTCCAGTAAGTGAACAATTACAAGAAAAATGCAAACTGTGTAGTTTAGACAGAATTAAGAGGCAGGTCAATGTGAAATAAGAAATACTCTAATGCAAGAGATAGGACTTGAACTGAAACTTGAGAGTCCTCCATATAAGAAAAAAAAAGAAGGAAAGTATTTTCTCATTTTTTCTTTTTTAAGATTTTATTTATTTATTTGAGAGCAAGTGAGAGAGCATGTGCAGCAAAGAAGGGCAGAGGGAGAGGAAGAAGCCGGCTCCTCACTGAGCAGGGAGCCCAACATGGGGCTCAATCCCAGGATCCTGGGATCATAAATTGAGCCAAAGTAAGATGTGCCACTGACTGAGCCAACTAGATGCCCAGGAAATTACATTCTCAATCAATGAAGCAACAATTTAAATAATTGTCTAATTATAATGGCCTAGTCTTAGGTTAATGTTGGAAAATGTCTGCATGGAAGACTTGTTCTCACAGTGAGGTGAAGATTAAACTGAATAATTTAGGGAAAATTATCCTTAAATCTCATGGAAAGGAGGTCTTTGCTCCACATGTGAATTTTGATCTGAATTTGAGATTAATTTGGAAAGACAAGACAATGAGCTATGATGTGGAAGGTGAGTAATCTAATGCCTAAAAAAGACACCAACAGATCTACTGAGAAACAGAGATGGGATATGATGAAGGGAGTGGTCTGGGGAAGAATATATATATATATTTTTTCAAAGATTTTATTTATTTATTTGACAGAGATCACAAGTAGGCAGAGAGGCAGGCAGAGAGGCAGGCAGAGAGAGAGGAAGGGAAGCAGGCTCCATGCTGAGCAAAGAGCCCGATGCGGGCGGGACTCGATCCCAGGACCCTGGGATCATGACCTGAGCCAAAGGCAGAGGCTTAACCCACTGAGCCACCCAGGCGCCCTGTGGAAGAATATTTTAAGACACAAGAGAGAGAAGTCAAATGAGATCAAGAAAATCCATTAAAGATTAAGGCTTTTAATAAATACAGAGATGTGAAGACAACAGTTACCATATTGAAGGAATTGTTATGATAGAACAAATATTCCTTCTCTCCAACTACTGTAGAAGTGACTCCTTAAACTAACCCCTAAGATTTCTTTGTTTCCTTGCTTTCTTTTCTTAGTTACTCTACAAATTCTTCCTGGTTTGGCTTATGTGTTCACTGGCTTCAACTCTTTCAAAAACGTGTACTTTTAAAAAAATATGGGCCCCACATTTACTTCTCTGGTGTTGGACGCTCTGCTAAATATGGCCAGTAGATATATCATAGACCATCCTTTATATTCATTACATCAAAACCAGGACATTTCACCCAAATCCAGACCTTCTACAACTAACCTCTATGTCCTCTATGGTGAAGCTATCAAATGACTTAAGTCTTCATTCTCTTTCACAAAGTTCCTTATAACATCATCTCACTTAACTTCTCTACCTTCTCTGCCTCCAACTTCTGTCTTTAACATGTATTTCAACCATCTGCTTAAGAGTCACTTAGTTGTTACAATTATGTCATTTTTTTCCCAGATCTAGAAAACCTATTCCAAATTTTACAGCATAATATCCAAGACACCATTCTAACTCTTTCCTATCTTTATTTCCAGAAACCATCCAACCCTAGCATCCTTCCACTTCTGGCTATGATCTATACTTCCCAATATGGAGCCTTGGCTATTGTTTTAGTCCATATCTGATAGACTAAATTCTGTTTCCCCAATTTCTGCTCTCTTGAAATATTTTTTACTACTTTTAAAAGCAGCTCAGGGGCACTTGGGTGGCTCAGTGGGTTAAAGCCTCTGCCTTCAGCTCAGGTCATGATTCCAGGGTCCTGGGATCGAGTCCTGCATTGGGCTCTCTGCTCAGCAGGGAGCCTGCTTCCCCCCCCACCCTCTGCCTGCTGCTCTGCCTACTTGTGATCCCTCTCTGTCAAATAAACAAATAAAATCTTAAAAAAAAAAAAGAAGCTCAAAAAATATCTTCTCCTTTGACTACACATCCATATTTAATCAGTAATTCCTCTAAGTGACCACTATACTTACACATAATTTTACTGAAAATTTACTGAGTAATGGCTATATAGTTTTGTTTTTTAGATTTTATTTAAGTTCAAATTAGTTAACCTACCATTGTATTGTTACTTTTACTTTCGGGGGTAGAATTTAGTGACATGTCAGCTGCATACAACACCCAGTGCTCCCTACGAGTGCCCTCCTTAATATCCATCACCCAATTACCCCATTCCCACCCACCACTCCTCCAGCAACCTTCTGCTCATTCCTTATAGTTAAGAGTCTTCTATGGTTTGCCTCCCTCTCCATTTTTATATTATTTTATTTTTCATTCCCTTTTCCTATGTTCATCAGTTTTGTTTCTTAAATTCCACAAATAAGTGAAATCATACGGTATTTGTCTCTCTCTGACTGAGCTATTTTGCTTAGCATAGTACACTCTAGATCCATCCAAGTCATTGAAAAATGGCAAAAGTTCGTTTTTTTTGATGGCTGTGAAATATTCTATTTATATACGTTACCATATCTTCATCCATTCATTAGTGGATGGACAGCTTGGTTCCTATTTGCCTATTGTGAACATGCTGCCATAAACATTGGGGACTATGTGCCCTTTTGAATCACAACTTTTATATCCTTTGAATATATACCCAGTAGTGCAATTTCTGGGCCACAGGTTAGTTCCATGTAACTGATATATGTAGCTACCATTCTATTGGAAGCTTATCAAACTATAAGATTGCTGGCCTATAGGTTTCAGACACATAGGTGCTCAATAAACATTATGAACTTTTACTTGTGGCCTTTGCTGTAACCTACAGAAAGATTGAAATTGCCTGAAATAAAGTATTCTCAAGAATTTTGAGTACTTGTCCATTTTTTTCAATGAATCTCTAATTTTTTTTGCTTCTGAGAGGCTTCCTATTCATCAAGTCATACTCTGTAGGATGCCAGTCCATTAGGCATCATAAAAAAGGTACCATTAGGCACCAAAAAAAAAAAAAAAAAAATCAATCCAATGGTTTCTATGACACAAAGAAAGAAAGAACATCCAAAAGATGAACTGAGCACCACTTCAGGCTATAAAAGCAGCAACAGTTCTATACACCTTTTTTACATAAGTTTCTAATGCAACTAGTTAATATAATGACATTGCAAAGAGTATTTTCACAAAGTAGAATACCAGACTCTAACATCATTTAGGGTTTTTAGGAAAAGTGAGTGTTCTGGTTCAGGCACTGGGGTCAGAAAGAATAACTGATGTCTAGCTTTTAAAGACTCATGTACTTCATTCGTTGTTAGGAAGATTAAAGAGAACAGTACATGCAGAAAAGCTGGCATGTATTTACCTAAGCTGATTGTTACTCTGATTGTAATTGCATTATCCATAAACTGTGGAAGACAGAAGAGAGAGCATGGGCTGGAGAATCAGACCAATCTAAGTTTAAATGTTCACTAGCTGTGGGATCCGGAATGATAATTTAACTTCACAAAAGCTTTCTTTTTCTTAACTGTATCTATAAGCAACATTAGATACAACTTCCTAGCTTTAAAATGAGACAGCAGAACAAAAACAGACACAAAGAGGATACTAAACAAAGTTGGTTCTTTTCTCTTTCCTTCATGTAAAAAGCCAACTCCTCACTTACATTTTTAAGAGTTTAAGTTTTTAAAGACATAATGGATTCTCTAGTAATTACTTTGGAATTTAATGGCTTACTTCCTCATAATAGATGTAAGTTTCTGAGTGTGAGCTCTGGCTAGAAGCCCTTTGCTAAAATGATGTTTAGGTTCTGATTTTTCGAAAATCAACAGTAAACAAGCAGAAATGTCCATTTAGGGGACACAGAATTATACTCTTACAGTAAAAGATTTTAAAGTAAAGCCTCTGTGATTATACATAAGTGGTTCAAAAGTCCTTAAAACACCAGTAATCCCAACAAATTTTAAAACAAAAAACACCACCATGGATCCCTGTCATCACCTAACTGCCAATGTATTTCCGAAACCATTTCAACTTAATTTAAGTAGAGCCAAGCCTTACAAAAAACAAAGTTCGTGGTTTTAATCCTGCTCTTGGCAATTTAGACATACAGTCCTGGTATTTTTCACAAATTCTGAAAGAATAGAGAGACAAGTGTGGAACACTGGGAACAGTGAAAAAAAGGGGAGAGAGAACTATCCCTTTATTAAACTTTACAGGTTTTTACCAAAGTGCTTGTATAATATACAGATTTCTAGTTACTACATTATACACAGTTGAGCTAAAACAATGCTAACTATACACTTTCACTATCTCAGGAATTCAGAATGTCATAAATAATGGACCATATGGAATCAGTGCTTTGGGAAAATCAAATAGTGACTTTTTAAAAACCAATTCTGAGGACATGTAAATATATAATTGTTGGACAAGGTCTCTGGACAGACTTAACAGACCTCTTTCACTGTGGTTTTTACTTATTTACTTATTTATTTATTTATTTACTTATTTATTTAAGTCAGGTCAACTTACTGTCAAAAATGGAAGAGGACATCAAGTTTTCCATTTTCCCACCAGAACCTACTTCCTTCTACATCCCCTCTCCTGTAAATCTCATTTATTACAGCTGGAAAAATAATTTTGATTAATGACCTAATTTGAAGAGAAATGTGTTTGATTAATCAATATTTTCCAGGGAAATGTCAGTTTTGGAGCAAGGCCTCCTTGTGACAGTTTGTGGGTATTTATGATCTCTAAGTACCTGCTAAGCTTCCTAAATACGCTAACTATACATCATGATTCTTTGGTTAAAATTGTTGTGCATAGCTTTACAGAGGAACAATCTAATACAAAATGTATCAGTAATACTGCCTTTCCCACAAGCCATAATCTTTGTAAAGCTGAATCAAGATGTGTTTCTCCTGTGAGTACTGAGTATTACTGGCATGGATATGATTGGCGTGGTATCCATCCTAGGGATACCATTTGCTGCTTAACTGCAAATTCACATCCTCTTACAGTTTAAGTTATTGTCTTTGTGCCTGGATTTCAACAGTTTGACTATGATATGTCTACTTGAGATCAGCTAACAATTGATCAGAAACTACCTTAAAGACTTGTACATTTGTTAAGAGCTTCTATATATAGACACATCTTCAACTCCATCAGGAGACTTGAAATTCTGCCTTAACCTTCGCTTCCTGATTGCTCAGAGCCTCCATTTCAGCCCAAGGGGAAAGAATAGCATCCTCTTCACTTCTTTTCCTGGGAATGAGCACAGCTCTGCCTACAGAAGTGTTCTTTTAGATACCCAAATATGTATCAGAAGAGCTTCCCAAAGTCCCAATGAACACTTCCTTTGCTGATTTTCCCTTGAAGTTTTTTGGTCAGCTTCTTGTTATTACCAACTAGTATCACTGCCTTAGGCATCTGCAGTATCAACCAATTTCTGCTGATTGTTTCTCACAAATGCCCCAAGAAGATGGCTGAGGAAAAGCTATGGCTATTTGCACAGATCAAGTGCTGAGTCCTGGTCAAACAGAGAGAAGCCTTATGTTTTGTTAGGGTTATGCAGCATTTTGAAAGTATTGAATTGTACAATATGAATGGTTAAAACAGAGAGAAGCTTTGACCAACAATGGAGCTTCTGAGGGAACCGCCATGCAAGTCAAATAGACACAACTTTCCAGATGAGACTTTTGGTGAGATTCAAACTTCTTCTGTCCCTTCAGGGACTGCCAGGCAACTGGTTTTCACGCTAGTGTGGTTGTAAAGCTTTGAGTTTCAAAGAAAATGTAGATCTTGGAAGAGGGAATTGATAAAAGGGCAAGTTAAAACACCACAGAGTTCTCAAGTCTTACTGAGATTCCACCATTTTTTGTGAATAAATACTCCTTGTACTCTTGCAAGCTTTTATTTAATTTCTAGAGTTCCAAAGGAGTTAATTTTGGCAATATTTGCCAGTCATCATTTTTATATTGGAAAGTAGGTTTGGAGGACTCCTTCCTACATAGTCTGAAGTACATCACCCTAGATATTAGGTTTATCACTTTGAGTTCAATGTGTTTCTTCTTCTCTTCCTCAAATATTTATAAAGAACCTTCTACACTGTCCTTAGCTTTTTGGTCTGGATTTTAAAAAAAGAATTAATAAAAGCAAAAAAAAAAAAGACATCTTTTAAGTTGCTTATCATGTCATCATGAATCTCCATGGGTGAGCACCATGGATGGGTGAGCATCATGGGTGAGCGCCCTGGTTAAGTGCCATGGGGTGCTCTTGCCTACAAAAATAAGCCTTAGATATTGTAAAAATGTAGAAGTGGTAGTTATATTAACAATCCTCTATCTCATTTCACATTTGAAAGATATGAGCACAATGGATTCCACCATCTTGTCCTAATCACAACAGAAACTGCCAGAGCTGTTGGTAGAAAATGACATTTCTTCATTTCAACTAAATGATTATTCTTCTCTATCCTTCAAACCCAATTTTAAAATAGGTTAGTTAATTAACACTTTTTATTAAATGCTGGAGACAAATTAACTGAGTTGGAACACAGGGAAGGTTGATCCAACTAGAAATCAATGTAATTTTTGCTTATGAATCTATAGCCTAAGAAATACTTAGGATTGATATGCATAAAAATAGAAATACATGATTAAAATGTCCAAAAATCCAAATTATATCAGAACTCAACTATTTAAATTTGTGGGTTTTTTTCAAAGCGATTAGAGTAAAAGTTACAGTCATAATGAGGCACCCAGGAAAAGATAGGTATGGTTAATTCCTGAATTTGGGCTGTAAAGGACACCTTCTCTCTAATTCATGGCAGCCATATGGCTCAAAGTAAGTATTTCCCAAATTCTTCAGTCAGAATCATGCCGCCACTGCACTTTACTCATAGGTTTCTTGTAGTACTTACATAGTACTTAATGGTGTAATTTTACTCCCTATCTATCTGCCTTTCCCACCATATTATGTTCACCTCTGGAAATAGACACAGCTACTCTGCATCCCCAAGATCAAAAAGAGACAAACAGTACGTATCTAATAATTGTTATTCGAATGGATGGATGAACTAATGCTTGAATTTACCTTCTACTCTGTGGGGGCAAATAGAGACTGAGAATGAATATAATCTCACGAATTTCATCCTGGAGGTGGGTGGATCAATGCACTAGACTGTGTTTGTTGATGTTCAAGGGGAAAGCTGAATTCAGCTCAGTGAGCTAAAAGGACAGCTAAGAAAAAAAAGTATGCCAGGAATTTGTTGCTTTGGATAAAAGCAGATACCAAAACTATGCTTGGTAGAGTCTGGGAATGAGTACAGTACTCACATCAGGAAACTCAACTCCCACAGATGCAGAAATACGGAGTCCAAACAAGGAGCTAGGTATTACGAACAATCTTAGTCTTTGTCCTCATGCCATGCCATTGATGTTTTTTATTTCGTTTCATTTTTTTTTTCAGTAGGCTCCACCCCAACATGGGGTTTGAACTCATGACCCTGAGATCAAAAAATGCATGCTATACAGACTGAACCAGCTAGGTGCCCCTGACCATTTGCTTTGTATGAGAGATATATCCTAGGTATTCTCAACAGAAGGTTCATAACCAATTATGGCTATTTTAAAATTTGGTTTTACCAAATTTAACACCAAAAAAGTAACATAAATAAAACATTTAAAAAACCCACAGAGTCTGTTAATCTTACTAAGCGAACACAATCCATTGGCAGAAATAAGACCAAAGGATTTCATCTGTTGTAAATCAGCTACTGAGAAACTTTTCTGTTCATATCTATAATCTAGTACAATAAGAGGTATATCCTAAAGTAACAAAAGCAGACAAAAACCATATGAAGCCGGATATTACAGATACAGTAGAGATGCAATGAAATGAAGTTTTAAAAGGTTTTTCTATTCAAGAATGGAATTATTCAGCTAATGAGTATGCCTTATTAACTGAGTGAATTAATGAATTAAGTTAATTTTCAAACCTAATGATGAATTGAAAATACAGTATTTCCACTTCTATGATAAGAATAGCCCTTTTAGAAATTAGAGTTTCTTGTGAAAAATCCATGAGAACTGTACATTCATAAAACTGAATCACATTACATCATCTATACGTTTCAGCCATTATTTCAAAAAAAAATCCTACATCATCTATTTTGAGCCCTAGGCTACCTCATTAAAATTAGATAGTGATAAATTATTTGATATTGCTTTGGGAGCATTCACCAACCCATGCTTCCTCTTAAATACTATCCAATTTTTTTGTTATTATTTTTAGGTTCCTAACATTCTGTCCTCAGTCACTCACTTGTTTTTACTTTAATGTAATCCAATAACTGCAAGAGTCCATGGGGAAAAATAAATCCCAAAAGTGTTCTCTACACTCCTTATGCACATTTAATGAAAAAAAAAAAAAAAGGAGTGAGGGTTTGTTCCTTTGCACTCAGTCAGAATAGCTCCAATTTTTCCATATGCAAAGACTTACCGTCTGGTTTTTTAGCAGCTATGGGTGTGCATGATTCTTGGAAACAGTAAAGACCATTGTGCATATACTGATGGGCAGCAGTCTACCTTGATACTAACATAGCAAAGGACAAAATCCCAACCCTTTAATTTGTAATGCATGTTGTATTATGACCCCAGAGGTCCAATCACAAAATGCTCATCCTTAATTTCCTTTAGAGCCTGGTCTCACTTAACAACTCTGCTAAATTGCTTCGATTCTTTAATTTTTGTCCTAAGTTTTCTCTCAAATGTATCTCTCAACATAAATGGGTGCCAAGTGTCCTGTGATAAACCATTATCTAGAGAAAGGTAAGGCAAAATACAATGGTGAGAGGCATCAAACAACAAATTAGGAAATATCAAAATTAAAGTTTTATTGAAATTTAATTTGCCACTTTGAAGTTTTCATTCTTTCAGGACTCCAAAGTCTAAATGCTTCTTCCCTAATTTTCTCAATGATGTTATCTATGGCTGAGGTCATCCACCCTCTATACCAGATCACTCCAGAGAAACACTTTCCTTTAGATAAGAAAGAGGGAGCCATGGATGAGAAAGAAAGAAAAAGAATGGGATAGAGGGAGGGAGGGAGGGAAAAGGAACTAGGGGAATCAGGAAGGAAGCAAGCAAGCTCAATCTCTGAAAGCTGTAACAGTAAACAGGAATGTGCTGAGTGAATTACAGAGTACCACATCTTCACCTTTTATACCCGTTTTGTCCCAAAGTATAAGGAATAACAACAACAAATTACTTTTCCAGAATTCTAAGCTTTGAAACATTAAGAAGTTGGGCAGACATTATAGCTCTAGTGCACTGTATCTTTTCCTCTATCTTGAAAAGTTATATGACAGGAACACAACCCTACCCCCTACCACCACAACCATCTTTCAGAAAATCATGCACACTTGGGGATGCCTGGAAACAAGGATACAGTCCAGTGTTCATTTTACTTACAGTGTGTACATACCCATGAGCTGAAGGTCAAAATGAAACTTTGAAGACAAAAGAGAAGAAATTAATCCAGCTTCTCTTTTTATTAAACACGCGCATGCCCGTGTGTGTGTGTGTGTGTGTGTGTGTGTGTGTGTGTGTGGTGTATACACATGCATATAAGAGAGGAGGAGACCTTCAGTCTGAAGGTTGGGATGGAATTTCTGAATACTGGGAATCTTAAGTACTAACAGTTTTATGTATTTGCCTGCTTACATAGAAAACAAGAGGGAAATGTATAAACCTGGGAAAACAAAAATGGAGTGGCTTTCCTCAGATAAGAGACAAGGGTAGAAATTTGAACTATTAGAAGAAGCTTTTAGAGAATGCAAAGATTTGTTGTCATTGAATTTTTAAGAGAATTTGCCTTATGTCCTTCTGAATTTAACTGAGAACTCGGCAATAAAATTTATGTAACTTAGCCAGAATAATTTATCTTTCTACCTCTGTTATAGCTTACCATCTTTAACAAAGTCTATTTTTCCCCATTATGTCACTTCTGCACTGATTTTTCTCATTTAAACAAGAACACACCTGATTAAGGAGCAGATGTCTTGTCCCTGGGTGGTTGTTTTATTTTTACTTAACTACTGTACTGCACAAAAGAGAATAATTTACTAATGAGGTAACTGCTCTTCAGGTAACTAACACTTAAGTTAGATAATTTCACTGGTCTTTCCCACTTGTTACAAAGCCTAGTGTCACATTCCATATACAAAACCACAATAATGCCATTACCAAAACTAGCTGAGAGATTTACAGGAAAAGGCTCTGGTCTTCAATACAGAAATTCTTACCAGCTGACTAACCCTTGGAAAGGTCCCCTAACAGCTCCCATACTCAGGTTCTTAATCTGTGACACAAATGTAATAATAGTGACCTCTCAGTGTTTTTATGGAGGTAGGGCTACACTTGGCTATGATTGCCATGCCATAATTCAATAGCAATATGATATTGTAATTAAAAGTTGCATGATTTGAAGTAATGATTCCAACTTGGACCCGAGAATAACTCTTCTTGTCCTAAAGGAGTTAAAAATTCGCATGGGTACAGCCCTCAAAACACACAGAGAGATCACTTTAAAGAACCCCATGCCAGGATCCATTACTGCATTCATTCATTCATCCATGCATTCACTCATTCACTTATCTATCTATCTATCTATCCACTGTCAACACTACCTATTTGACCAAGTCTTTGACTTGCATAAGTCTGTTCTTATTCTTATTCTTATTTCAGTTATTGCATTTGGAAAGCAAGGGAGTTGTAGCATTGCAGAGCTGTTCTTACCTCTAAGTTTATTAATCATCTGGTCTTCAGGAGAGAACAGTTTAGGAATAAACATCTTCTAAATTAAGAGAAAATAAAACGTGCAAGAGTTAAAGAGCATAAAAGGAATAAATACACAAGCAAAGGCAAAGAAGTATTTATGATATGGATTTTTTTTTCAGATAGCAAAAGACACATTGTCTCATAGCAAAAAAAGAAAAAAAGAAGAAGAAGAAACAAGGAAACAAGACAAAGAGCCTGAGGCTGTATCAGCTATACAAAACAGAGATCTGACCTTTATAAAATTTAAAAACTGGTCGTTGAATAACAAGATGGCAAAAGCCAAGTGCCTAGTGCATTATGAAACCAAATATGGTGGTCTGAAGGGTGAAACATAAGTTTACAAGTCAAAAAGGAAGTTCCAGTATCAGAACTATAAAAAAATGTATTTATAATTGCCTAATTGGAATACTGACACACATGGCCTCCTCTGGGTCTACCACTGGGAAGAATTGGGAATTATATTGCCATCATAGGAAGCTATTAATGCAAGAGAAGAGGGCCAGGTAGTCATCCACCCCATTGCCTTGAGGGCCAGAGAAACTGAGGTCAGTACCTGCTCTTCATTCAACCCTCTACTACCCCCCATACCATCACGTCTTCAAAACAAAGTAAGGTGTCTCTTAGCAATAAAATATCTGTGCTGAAATGTACTAGGTACCTAGGTATCATGAAGATAAAGCCACTGTCCTACATACACAATCTTTTTAAGCAAAATATTGATATTTCAAAATTTATCTTTAAAATGAACTGACAGAAACTTATATATGAATATTTTAGAATTTTTTCTAAATAACATATAAGGGGCACCTGAGTGGCTTAGTGGGTTAAGCCTCTGCCTTCAGCTCAAGTAATGATCTCAAGGTCCTGGAATCGAGCCCCACAGTGGGATCTCTGCTCAGCGGGGAGCTTGCTTCCCCCTCTCTCTCTGCCTGCCTCTCTGCCTACTTGTGATCTCTCTCTCTCTCTGTGTGTGTCTCTGTTAAATAAATAAATAAATAAATAAAATCTTAAAAAAATAAAATAAAATCACATATAAGACAAAGGATGTTATTTAGCTAATCAAATATTTGAGGCATCAAATAATTTAAACACATGCATGTTATTGACTTGAAGTTTAAGTAGGAAGAGTAGCTATTGATTATATTTCCCTTAGACACTAAAAGTTTTCAAAGATAAGAAGAATCGGCTTTAAAATACAATTTGGATTTTGCTGGACACAAAGATTTTAAGAAATGTGTTTGAAGTTTAGTGAATCCTGAAATTTTCTCCACTCCTCAGAAGAAATAGTTGGGTCAATGCTAACAGAAAGCAATCCATTCCAAGAGCACCATGCAGATAAATGTTAGAGTCTTAGAAATAATGATGTTAATTTACAAAATGATACCATGGCCTTATAATCTGTCATCAAAGCTTTCCCCCTTAAGACAAGGGAAGGCATTTGAGTGTGCAAACCAGAGAGAGAAGAGACAAGGTAACATGCTGTTATCCATCTGTGAGATTTATGCCAGCAGAAGGAAATGGAGCTTGGGGAGAACCAGTCCAGAGGTAGACATGCATCACTGACTGAAAATGATTTTGGGGTAGGATGGAAAATGATCAACGGACAGGATGGCAAGATCTTTCTGACAGATCTATTACTAAATGTATAGAACCACTCGTGCTCTCTTCAAACTTGGATTTCTTCATTATGCATAGCAAAACCCAAAATGCCTCATCACATTAAAGATTTGTCCTCCAGGGCTTAAATGGTGCCTGTGGAAAGAGTGTCTTTACAGGTTTATGTGCAATGTTTTGACGGCTGCACAATTATTTGTGGCTTATGAGAATGCACTTTTAAACTAGTTCAGAAAGTTGACCTTTTAGAGCTCATTTTGTGTGTCTGTGTGTTTTGAAATAACTTATATGTACCCTGTTTCCTTAGTTAATTGTAACGTTGGTCCACTGCAGTAATAAAATGGTTATATATTGAGTATCTGGGATGGACCACTCGGCAGTGTTATATTGTAACTGTTTATAACATTGTAATGCCTTCATAAATGTGATTCATTACACTAATAAACATGCAAGACAACTGCAGCATCTTGCTGTTTCTTTGCCCAAATTGCTCTGGCCTTGATACTCAGACATGACTTTCACCTCCACCTTGAACAGGATCTTAGAACGTCTGTGATATTATTTCACAGACTTATTTGAGTTTATATTTTCCCCCAACATTATAGAATTCCATTAAAAAGTAGATTATAATAGGATATGTTAGAGTCACTTGTAATTAAAGAAAAATATCACTTATGAGAGAATACAGAAATTATCAAAAGTTGAGAGAAACCAGGATCTCTAGTTTTAAAAACTTAAAAAAAAAAAAAACAGAAAATATCTACACTGCAAGGCAGGAAGATTGTTAGTGAATTATTTTCTTTTTAACAAACGAAGGGTGTTGGGAGCACTTTTCCTCTATTTCTAGTACAGATGGAAATTAAACGAAATCAAATTGTAGTGGAACTTTTGGTGACGGAGGGAAGAAAGGCACAGTTTCCGCTTCCAGTGTTTATGATTACTTGTACTATTAAAAGCACTACAGAAAAAGACACTCTGTAAATATTCTGTGGAGATCTTTAAAAATAAATTAGAGTTCCGTTAGTAAAAGATTATCTAGTATTTTTTTTTTCCCTAAAGTTGAGAATAACTGAATTGTCTGTGTCTGGCTTCAGTAATCTGTTTTGTGAAAATTCCCAGCTTCCCACAATCCTGTGTTAAGGCTCTAATGTCTCCAATGTGCCAAAAGAAACAGATCTGAAAAAGAAAGAAAGATATTGGGACTCTTTTTTTTTTTCTGAAGTATTTTATATTTTTTTCTTTAAGCTTTTTTATTTAAACATATAATGTAACCCCACCCCCCTCTCTCAACCCCCCTCCTACTCACCCCCCTCAGTTTGTTTTATGACATTAAGAGTCTCTTTCAGTTTGTCTCCCTCCCGATCCCATCTTGTTTCATTTTTTCTTTTCCTACCACCTTAACCCCCACCCCCGTTGCATCTCCACTTACTCATATCAGAAAGATCATGTGATAGTTGTCTTTCTCCAATTGACTTATTTCACTAAGCATAATACCCTCTAGTTCCATCCATGTCGTCGCAAATGGTAAGATTTCATTTCTTTTGATGGCTGCATAGTATTCCATTATATATATATACCACTCTTCTTTATCCATTCATCTGTTGATGGACATCCAGGCTTTCCATAACTTGGCTATTGTGGACATTGCTACTATAAACATTCGGGTACACGTACCCCTTTGGATCATTGTGTTTGTATCTTTAGGGTAAATAACCAGTAGTACAATTGCTGGGTCATAAGGTAGCTCTATTTTCAATTTCTTGAGGAACCTCCATGCTGTTTTCCAGAGTGGTTGCACCAGCTTGCATTCCCACCAACAGTGTAGGAGGGTTCCCCTTTCTCCACATCCTCGCCAGCATCTGTCATTTCCTGACTTGTTCATTTTAGCCATTCTGACTGGTGTGAGGTGGTATCTCATTGTGGTTTTGATTTGTATTTCCCTGATGCCCAGTGATGTGGAGCACTTTTTCATATGTCTGTTGGCCATCTGGATGTCTTCTTTGCAGAAATGTCTGTTCATGTCCTCTGCCCATTTCTTGATTGGATCATTTGTTCTTTGGGTGTTGAGTTTGCTGAGCTCTTTATAGATGTTGGATACTAGCCCTTTATCTGATATGTCATTTGCAAATATCTTCTCCCATTCTGTCAGTTGTCTTTTGGTTTTGTTGACTGTTTCCTTTGCTGTGCAAAAGCTTTTGATCTTGATGAAGTCCCA
>ML105592.1:83462-188231 GCA_003697995.1 Taxidea taxus jeffersonii | reverse complement strand
ATTTATTTATTTATTTGAGAGAGAGAGAACACGAGTTAGATGGGAGGGAGCAGAGGGAGAGGGAGAAGCCAACTCCCCACTGAGCAGGGAATCTGACCACTCGGGGTTCAATTCCAGGGCCCAGGAATCAGGACCTGAGCTGAAGGCAGACACTTAACTGACTGAACCACCCAGGCACCCCTGGAATTCAAACAAATAAATAAATAAATGCAAGGAGAAAGACAGTTTTTCTTAGAAAAAAATTTCTCAGATAAACATCTCCATTTGGGCCCTGAATGGTATCTACTCTAGAAAATGGATTCCATTAGTATTGATCCCATATTAAGGAAGAAAAACAGAGCCAGGATTTATTTAAAAGGGAAGATTTGTAAAGATAACTTTCTTTTTTTTTTAAGATTTTATTTATTTATTTAACAGAGAGAGAAAGAGACAGTGAGAGAGGGAACACAAGCAAGGGGAATGGGAGAGGGAGAAGGAGGCTTCCTGCTGAGCAGGGAGCCTGATGTGGGACTCGATCCTAGGACCCTGGGATCATGACCTGAGCAGAAGGCAGTTGCTTAAGAACTGAGCCACCCAGGCACCCCTGTAAAGATAATTTTCAATATTTTAAGCAGTAGAGCCTATTCTTTAAAAAAGAAGCAAGAACAGCTGTAGCAGTACCATTAATCAACACCTTTTAACTGAGCTAGTCTAAAACTATTTCGTTGATCTTTCCTTTTTCTAAAAGGGAAGAAAGTCCCGGTACTATTTTTTAAGAAAAAGATTTCAGGGGCGCCTGGGTGGCTCAGTGGGTTAAGCCTCTGCCTTCGGCTCAGGTCATGATCCCAGGTCCTGGGATCAAGCCCCCCATAGGGCTCTCTGCTTGGTGGGAAGCCTGTTTCCCCCTCCCTCTGCCTGCCTCTCTGCCTACCTGTGATCTCTGTCAAATAAATAAAGTCTTAAAAAGAAAAAGAAATATATTAAAAAAAAAAAAAAAAGAAAAAGATTTCAGACAAGTCAGTAATGAAATTGGATGAGTCTGACTTCAGAGGGGCACCTGCCACCAGTCTCTCTTCTTGGACATTTGGACACATCTATATTTGGCTGAAAATGTCACTCTTACTCCCACCTCCAATTATTAAGGGACTATAACATCATAATTCATCATCTCACACACATATGTACTTATCTTCCCATGATCAAAGGAAAATCCTCACATAAATGACTGGAAATTCCTCTATTTTAAGATATCTGGTGTAATAAAATATTTGATGCAAAACCTCTTCTGCACCTACTCCAGTCATCTGATAACAAAATTTGAACACAGTGTGGTGGGAAAGTCTTTAAAAGTGATTTTTATTTATTTATTTATTTATTTATTTATATGAGAGAGAAAGAGAGCATGAGCAGCGGGAGGGGCAGAGGGAGAGGGAAAAGCAGACTCCCTGCTGAGCAGGACCAAGATCTTGACCTGAGCTGAAGACAGATGCTTAACTGACTGAGCCACCCAGGTGCCCCTATAATTTTACTTTTAAAGCCATATTCTTGTTTTTTTATTTTATTTATTTTTTAAAGATTTTATTTTATTTATTTGACAAAGATCACAAGTAGGCAGACCAACAGACAGAGAGAGAGGAGGAAGCAGGCTCCCTGCTGAGCAGAGAGCCCGATGCGGGGCTCGATCCCAGGACCCTGAGATCATGACCTGAGCTGAAGGCAGAGGCTTAACCCACTGAGCCACCCAGGCGCCCCTAAAGCCATATTTTTAGAGAATCACCAAATCAACTAGTGATTTATCCTCATTCTTATTAAAATATGGTAAATGTGGGACGCCTGGGTGGCTCAGTTGGTTAAGCGGCTGCCTTCGGCTCGGGTCATGATCCCAGCGTCCTGGGATCGAGTCCCACATCGGGCTCCTTGCTCAGCAGGGAGCCTGCTTCTCCCTCTGCCTCTGCCTGCCTCTCTGTCTGCCTGTGCTCGCTCTCTCTCTCTCTGACAAAAAAAAAAAAAAAATATGATAAATGCTGGTTCCATATTTTCCCCCCCAAGGATCCTTTCTCTAAATGTGAAGATACGAAGATACTGCACACTCTGAAGAAACAAAATACCAGTGAGGGTCAAAACCTAGGCTAAGTCTCTCCTTTTGAAATCTTATCATTCACAATGTAGGCAGTAGGGTATAGTAATAATCAATAGCATAAACCTTAGAGTTGGACAGATGAGTGTTCAAATCCTAGGTCTGTTATTTATTAGCAATGTGACCTTGAGTTGCAATTTCATCATCTGTATAGCAGGATAATAATACCACCTACTTCAATGGGTTATGATGATTAAATTATATATTACATATATCAAAAATATATATCAAATTATATCAAAAATAATCATAACTTAGTAGGTTAGAATTACTAAGTCTAAAACATGGTGGTGATATCAGAAAATGAATAGTTGACATGACTTCTTTATGTAACAAGAGAAACCAAGTCTGAAATAGGCAGAGCCTAAATCAGAAATTTCCTTTTCCTGAAACTTAGTTTACTAGGTCACAAAGTCCTAAAATTAATGAGAAAAAAGTCTGATAAGGAACTCAATAGTTGGTAAGCAGCAATGTGATAATATATCACATCTGATGGGGAAACAGTTTTAAAGAAAAATGATTTCCTTTATCTTCTATTCCTTATTGTATTTCTTATTTCTTATATTTCTTATTGTAAATTTTGAGGATGCAAAAGTGTGACAATTCACAAGAATGAGACCATACAAATTGAAACAATAAACTTCAAAAAAAATTTTTTTTAAGATTTTATTTATTTATTTGACAGAGATCACAAGTAGGCAGAGAGGCAGGCAGAGAGCGAGGGAAGCAGGCTCTCTGCTCCCCATGGAACAGAGAGCCCAATGCGGGGCTCGATCCCAGGACCCTGGGATCATGACCTGAGCCAAAGGCAGAGGCTTAACCCACTGAGCCACCCAGGTGCCCCTAAACGTCAAAATTTTAAGACTGCCTCATGTTCCTACTATTCCCTACTATCTCTCAACTACCCACATGGGTTGATCAGCCCCAGCAACCTCTTCTTTCTTCCTGTCTGCTCCACCTCACTTAGCTAGTTCGAGCCAAGAAAAAAACAAAGGTAGGAAGTAAACGCGTGCATATTCAAGTACTTAAACATGTGCCCAAATACCCGTCAACTCGGTTCCTGAATTCAATCCTACATTTGTATTTCTGTGGTGGGCTTTAGAATTAGCCTTGTTTGTAGTCCAGCTTCACCATGGCACTTCATTCCCAGGAACAGCATTCCTCTTTGCTGCATGTTGCAATGACCTCAGGATTAGGTTTCTGTTTTTATGTTGGGCTCTCCTGTGCCTACACCCTTAATAATGGGTTATTAGGCCTCTTCAATACCTGCTATGACTCCTTGACAGTTGGACATCTGATTCACCCATTCTAACCAAGACTGGGGTTCTGTATAGACTTTGACTAATTGCATGTCACTCTTCCTTTCTCCCTTGGAACACATATCCCAACTATGCGTTGAATAACAGAATCCAGAACCTACTAACCTGTCTAGTCCCATGTTCCTCCTGATGCAGCATCTTGAGTATACAAGATGAAAAGATGGTATGGTCTAGGGGTGCCTAGGTGGCTCAGTCAGCTAAACTTCTGCCTTCTACTCGGTTTATGATCCCAGGGTCCTGGGATGGAGTCCCGAGTCAGGCTCTCTGCTCAGTGGGGAGTGTGCTTCTCCCTCACCCTCTGCCCCTCCTTCCTGCTTGTGTTCTCTCTCTCTCAAATAAATAAATAAAATCTTAAAGAAAAAAAAAAAAAAAGAAAAGATGGTACGGTCTAAAAACATAAAGGGCACAATCAGGGAGGCATACCCAAATTCTGACATGCCACATTTCACAAGTTTTGGTTTTCTCATCTTCAAATGAGGATGAGTGAGATAACTAGTGAAGTAGTTCCAATCTAAGGCTGAAAAAAATCATCCAAGCATATCTTCTTTCTAAATTACAGATATAGGGGATTCATTGAACTGTCAGAGATTAAAAGGGGATCACTTTATACACAAAATGAAGAACTCTTGGATTCTCCATCAGACATTCCAAATGGATTTACACTGAGGGTGGGGCATACTCAGAGCTCTGACAAATCACAGCCATATACATTATCATGACTCTTCAATGAGGACCACAAAGAGCTGGGGGCCCTGTTCTAGATCACCAAGCTCTCCTACAGATCTATAATTCTGTGATTCTCATGATGCAGACCTTTATACACTGGTGGTGTGCTCACAGGGACAAGCTTTGGGAGTCACTTTTTATAAGGAAGATAGGTTTAAGTTGCTTCATGTCCTCTGAAGGGTTTTTAAAGTTGCAGCCTGTATATCATAGTAAGGTTACAATCCCCCCCACCCAACTATGAAGAGTCCGTTGAAAGACACTTAAGGGGCAGAGATAGTGATCGCTATAGTTTTGCATGTTTTCAGTGCCTTGTTCAGCAACCTTATAAAAACATGTTCTGAGTGATTTAGTGGACCACAAAGGAATTGAAGCAAGGTCTAACCAACTAAGCTAATGAAAAATAGGACTACAGATTCTGAAAACTCCTCAGTAAGCTCAGAAAAAGTTTGTTGGTCAAAGTGAACCTTGAGTTGCTTTTAAATAAATGGTAGATAAGAGAGAACAAAAAGTGATTTAGGTAAGGTGCTTGTCATACAAAACAAGAATGTGAGAAGTCACAGAAAATGAACAAAAAGCTGAAAATACACATGCTAAATTAGAGGTTAATGAATGAGCCTGCACACATAATATGAACTTGAAAGTGTAGTCTCTATACTTGAAGTCAAAGTGATTTCAACAAATTCTGTCCTATGACTTCAACATAATTAGAAAAAAAACATTATCCTTTAGAAAAAGTAACTGCATCAATCAAGTATGTGTGATGGGAGGGTGGGAGGGTTGGTAAAGAGGGGGTGGTGTTCTAGAGTATCCAATAAAGAAAAATCCTAGATTTGGGCTGGGAGTTTAAGGGGCCCTACAAGTACAAGCAAAATTTTGAGCATATGCATTTTTAGGAAAGGGATTCAATTGTTTTCTTTAGATTCTTAATGAGATAATGATCCCAAATTGGTTAAGAATCCCCAGATTTAAGGAAAAATCCGGTCTTTTGAATGCCCATTTGTCAGAATTTAAGAAAAATATTTATAAATATAAATTGCTACCACAGAAATGGTGCTGCCTTTATTTTTGGTTAGATTTCTAGGGCTGTGTATAATTTATAGTACTTAGTGTAAAGTATGGAAATACTACCAGTATAAAAATGAAATGAAAAAATGAAAAAAATGATTTGACAAATAAAACTCCAACTGTATCAACTGTATTAGGAAGCAAGTGTTTCACACAACCAAAATAACATTTAAGAGACACTACACCCATTTAAAGTCAATAAAGTGAGCAAACTGTTTCCATAGACTACCAAAAAGTGAAACTGATAGTGCAATATTGCCCTCTACTGGACCACACTAGTAAAGAAAAAACCTAAAAAATCAGTAGAACTTTAAAGTTTTACTTTTTTTTTTTTTTAAGATTTATTTATTTATTTATTTGCTAGAGAGAGAGCAAGAGCATGAGAGGAGAGAGGTTAGTGGGAGAAGCAGACTCCCTGCTGAGCAGGGAGCCCGATGTGGGACTCGATCCTGAGACTCCAGGATCATGACCTGAGCTGAAGGCATTCGCTTAACCAACTGAGCCACCCAGGCACCCTGAAGTTTTACTTTTAATAGAACTTAACTGAATGCTTCTTTTCCCATAAATGTAAGTTTGGCCTAATATTAGCATAAGTCTGGGTCATTCATTCTATAATAATTTTAGTGTGGCACTAATTTAATGTGATACAGAAGTTTAGAAGATTCAATTATGAATATGTTAACAAAAAAATAACAAACGTAATATTTTTCTTAAAACTATATAGGATCGGGGTGCCTGGGTGGCTCAGTGGGTTAAGCCTCTGCCTTCGGCTCAGGACATGATCTCACGGTCCTGGGAATGAGTTCCGAATCAGGCTCTCTGCTCCGCAGGGAGCCTGCTTCCTCCTCTCTCTCTCTCTCTCTCTCTCTCTCTGCCTGCCTCTCTGCCTACTTGTGATCTCTCTGTGTCAAATAAAACAAACAAACAAACTATATAGGATATTAGAGTTGAAAAGGCTGAACAAAGTCTAGTCTAGCCAACTATATGGTGCACACCTTCCTTCTCTATATCTCTGCCAGGTAGTTACCCAGCCTTGGCTTAATATTCTGGTAATAGAAAACGCCATCCCGGGACGCCTGGGTGGCTCAGTTGGTTAAGCGGCTGCCTTTGGCTCAGGTCATGATCCCAGCGTCCTGGGATCGAGTCCCACATCGGGCTCTTTGCTCGGCAGGGAGCCTGCTTCTCCCTCTGCCTCTGCCTGCCTCTCTGTCTGCCTGTGCTCACGCTCTCTCTCTCTAACAGAAACAAATAAATAAAAATAAAATCTTTAAAAAAAAAAAAAAGAAAACACCATCCCTGAAACAGTCTATTCTGTTCTGCATAATTCCTTATAACTGAAAATTATTTCCCTCCTAATTCCATCTCTGCAGCAGAAAAACCCTCAAATATTTAAGAAGAGCAAATTAATGGGGTGCCTGGGTGTCTCAGGTGGTTAAGCATCTGCCTTCGGCTCAGGTAATGATCCCACTGGGATCTAGCCCTGCATCTGGCGCCCTGCTCAACGGGGAGCCTGCTTCTCCCTCTGCCTCTTCCCCCACTCATGCTCTCTCTCTCTCTGTCTCAAATAAGTAAAGTCTAAAACACACACATGCACAAATTTATTATCTTACAGTGCTTTAGGTCAGAAGTCCAAGATGGGTCTCACTGAGCTAAAATCAAGTTGTCAACAGGGTGCATCCCTTTCTGGAGTATCTAGGCTAGGAGACTCCATTCCCTTGCCTTTTCTAGCTTCTAGAGGCCACCCATATTCCTAGCTCCCTTCCACTGTTTTCAAAGTGAACAGCATTGCATCTGACTGTTCTTTCATAATCACATCTTCCTCTGACCCTGACCTAGGAAGAAAGGTGCTTTTAAGGACTCATATAATTGGATTGAGCTGACTCAGATAATTCAGGAAGCAGTCATTCCTGCTTCATCCTTTACATGGCAGTTGTTTTTCTCACAACTTATGCTTACTCCTGTTAAATACCATCTTGTTAGATTTTCCCTTTTTGTGAGATCTTTTGGATCTCAATTCTAATAATCTATCTGCTATATTCTTGATTCTATGTCATACACACCTGTGTGAGTGTTCCCATTGTATCATCACTCACAGAATCATGAACAAGACAAGGTATGAGTAGTCTTACAGGACATCAGAAATCTCTCTGAAGTTCCATGATTCTTGAATTTCAGTGTGCACTTTAACTCTAGAATGGCTTCCATCCCTCATATCTAGAGATTCTGATTTAGGAGGTTTAAGACAAGGTCCAGCAACCTGCTTTCAACACCTTTCTCCAAGTGAGTTTCAGATCTGCAGAGTACACTTGGAGAAATACTGTCCAGTTTGAAATCACTTATTAATCAGTTCCTTTGGGTATTGCCAGCCAGGTACAACCCAACCGTCTTCATATTTTACTCATGTTTCCTTCTACTTTCAGGAAGTTATCATAAGAAAGAAACCTGGGGCACCTGGGTGGCTCAGTCAATTGGGCAGCTGCATTCAGCTCAGGTCATGATCCCAGGGTCCTAGGGTTGAGCCCCACATAGGGCCCCCTGCTCAGCGGAGAGCCTGCTTCTCCCTCTCCCTCTGCCTGCCACTCTGCCTACTTGTGCTCTCTCTCTCTCTGTCAAATAAATAAAATCTTAAAAAAAAAAGAAAGAAACCTGCTCAAATGACTAGCTGAATTCCAGTCACACTGGGGCTTTACCCCTACTTCCCTGCTCTATCAGTCCTGCTAGCCTATAAAAGGAAGAAATGATGCAGACATAATTTGTTCTTAATGAATCTGTTTGTTGACCATGTGTTCCTCATCCTCAGTGCCTATGATGTACTCTTTAGCTCCTGATCTAGAATCTTCCCAGGGTTTTAAGGTCAAGCTCACCAGTTGGTAGTTAACAAAACTACCTTTAGAAAATTGAAACTGCCTTCTCTGTCTCCAATCATTTGGAAAATCTACTATCCTTTAAAAGCTCTCAAAGATCATGGACAACTCCAAGTTCTTTCTGAATCCATCCTGGAATGTCATTCATTCAGTCCCAAATACCTGAACCCATTTAGAGAAGCTTTACCATGTGGAGCTTTCACTCTCCCTCAATCTAGGGATCTAGGAATCTAGATTGATCTAGATCCAGGGATCTAGATCTATTGATCTAGGGATCAATCTAGATTGATCCTGGGTGGCTCAGTTGGTTAAGCCACTGCCTTGGGCTCAGGTCATGATCCCAGGGTCCTGGGATCAAGTCCCTCATTGGGCTCCTTGCTCATTGGGGAGCCTGCTTCTTTCTCTGACTCTGCCTGCCGCTCTGCCTGCTTGTGCTCAATCTCTCTCTCTGACAAATAAATAAAATCTTTTTTAAAAAAAGAAAGTTTTTTTTAAAGATTTTATTTGTTTATTTGACAGAGAGAGATCACAAGTAGGCAGAGAAGCAGGCAGAGAGGGGGCAGGGGAAGCGGGCTCCCCACTGAGCAGAGAGCCCGATGTGGGGCTTGATCCCAGGGGAGATCATGACCTGAGCCGAAGGCAGAGGCTTAACCCACTGAGCCACTCAGGCGCCCAAGAAAGTTTTTTTTTTTTTTTAAATGATCAATCTACCCATTTAGGTTGAAGATCATTTTCCTTGACAGAAAGGACAGAAGCAAAATTAAGATTTTTTTAGAAATTCCACTTTCTCTATTTCATCCATCAACAATATCAGTTCCAAACACATCCTTTTTCATCTCTTGCTGTAATCATAAGTTAAAGTACCCCCCAAGTCTTTATTGGGAATTCTTACAAGCCTATACTCATTCAAGATTTTATTTTCCTGTTGCTATTACAGAGCTAAGCCTTTTTCTTACATTTGTATTACTCTGGCTTTCATGTATCTTGTTTTGGAAACTGATTCCAGTTCAGCAAAAAAAAAAAAAAAAAAAAAATCACAATTGGAGTCGGATGATACATACAAAGGGGCTCATTAGGATAGTCTTACTATTTTTAAAATTTTCTAAAATAGTCAAATAAATACATATAAATATATAAATACAAATGTTTATGTAAACACAGAGAGAAAGAGATGCCCCAATTTCTTCTTCATTGGGATGTACTTTGATCCTTAAACTTTCTTTTATTGGTTGGGATAATTTAGTTTTAATTGAAGTGTGAATTGCACTTTCTCTGAATCCCCCAATCTTTTTATCTTCCAGCCTAGATTCCTCTGCGATTTTTCTCTGCTTTTTCTTTGCATTATTTGACATCTACCTCTCAAAAATGAAGGATAAAGGGCTCCACAACTAGGGGTGCTTGCAGCTTTCAGCACCTGGCCCAGCTTCAAACTACTGTTTGTGAAATTCTCTGCAAGCTCAGCTTGGAGGGTGATCACTCCACACCCCCAAGTGCATATGGTTGGTCAAAGCATACAACAATTTTGATGTTGAGCATGATGCTCTGAACACTGAAATGGCCATCAATGAAATAACCAGAGGTGTGGATGAGGTCACCATTGTCAACATTTTGACCAACCACAGCAATGAACAGAGATGGGATATTGCTTTGCCTACCAGAGAAGGATCTAAAAGGAACTTGAATCAGCACTGAAATCAGCCTTGTCCAGTCCCTTGAAGACTGTGATTTGGGGGGCGCCTGGGTGGCTCTGTTGGTTAATGCCTCTGCCTTCGGCTCGGGTCATGATCCCATGGTCCTGGGATCGAGCCCCACATCGGGCTCTCTGCTCAGCAGGGAGCCTGCCTTCCCCCTCTCTCTGCCTGCCTCTCTGCCTCCTTGTGATCTCTGTCTGTCAAATAAAAACAAAATAAAACAAAACAAAAAGACTGTGATTTGGGGCCTAAATGAAAACACCTGCTCAGCATGATGCTTCTGAGCTGAAAGCCTCTCTGAAGAGGCTGAGAACTGACGAGGTCTCCCTCACTGTGGTGATCTGCTCCAGGACCAACCAAGAGCTTCAGGAAATTAACAGGGTCTACAAGAAAATGTACAAGACTGATCTGGAGGACATCATTTCTGACATATCTGGTGACTTCCACAAGCTGATGGTTGCCCTTGCAAAGGGTAGAAGAGCAGAGGATGGCTCTGTCATTAATTATGAACTGACTAACCAAGATGCCTTGGATGTCTACCATGCTGGAGTGAAGAGGAAAGGAACTGATGTGCCCAAGTGGATCAGTATCATGACCAAGTGTGTGTCACCTTCAGAAAGTCTTTGAAAGGCACAGAGCAGTAGCCCTTATGACATGCTGAAGAGCATCAAGAAGGAGGTCAAAGGAGACCTGGAAAAATGTTTTCCTGAACTGGGTCCAGAACATTCAGAACAAGTACCTGTATTTTGTGACTGACTGTATGACTCCATGAAAGGCAAGGGGACTCGCAATAAAGTTCTAATTAGAATCACGATCGATCATGATCTCTCACAGTGAAGTGGACAGGTTGAAAATTAGGTCTGAATTCAAAAGAAAGTACAGCAAGTCCCCGTACTACTGCATCCAGCAAGACATGAGGGTGACTGCCAAAAAGCACAGCTGTACCTGGGTGAAGTGGGGAGGGGAATGACTGAGGCTTACGACACATGAACATCCAGGATTGGTGCTCCTTTGTTTCCAGCTAATAGTTCTAGAAAATAGCCCTGCAAGGATTAGCATCACCCCTCCCCATCCTTATTTCAGCTGCCTAAGCATTGCCTGTTTCTCATGTTTAGTCTCTCCTTTTAGCCAAAGAAATGAACATGCCAAAGAGTTGGAAGTGAAATCTATGATATGAAACACTTTGCCTCCTGTGTACTGTGTCATAAACAGATGACTAAACTGAATTTTTACTCCAAAAAAAAAAGTGTAGGATACAATCAATTATGCCTGTTTCTCTCATCCTATCAGGAATATAAATTTTAAAAAGTTATCAGTTTATTAGCAGACTAGATTATTTCTGCCATTATCTTTTAGGACAGTGGTTCTCAAAGTGTCCTCCTTTGTAGCAGTACCAACCTCACCCATGAGCTTGTGAGAAACACAAATTCATGGGTCCCACTGCATCAACCTACTGCATCAGAATCTCTAAGGAAGGGGCCTGGGAAACTTTCCAAATGAGTCCTATGCATATTAGAGTTTGAGAACCACTATTTTATTCAAGAGCTGTCGATGCGCTTTTAACTAAATATGATTTCCATCAAGTGCCTAGACAATGGGAGTCTCTCATACTACTGTAAACACTAACCTTTAGGACTATCTTATATCTGTAATTCATCATTTTCTTCCCTTGGCCAAAGGTCATTCAACACACTCCCATTCCTGTATCTATCTCATTTCTCTCTTTTTTATTCTCCTCTGGATGGTGTGCAGCATTATTCCACCCATAGGATCTCAAATATCAATGTAGGTAGATAATTTCTTGCCATACCATACTATTATATCTCCTTTTAACACATCTGACTTTCATAAAAAAGATATCCTTCCACTGCTACGTTCAAGTGGTAAACCCAAATCCAGAAAGTCATCATGACAGTCGTGACATACTACTATCCTTTATAATCTCAACTTTATCATTCAAATTTTGTTTACTGTTATAAAGACTTTGGAGACTCTAAGTACTACACCTAGCTAGATTCCATATTGTTGTTTTTTGTGAGTCTCTGGATACTGCTCCCATTTATTCTGCTTACCATGTCTTACTTGATGTCTAACAGGGTTAGACATCAGTTAATCTGCTTGTTTTTCTCCTCTCTAGCAGTATTCAATCTAAAACTGTCCTGACCAGATCAGTTCCTAAGAAAACACACACAGATGTATTCTACCTCTCCCTCTATATTCTCCAAAATTCAGAGGAAGATGTTGATTACATAATCTGAAAGCTTTTCTTCCTAAGCTTTCAAATTAGTGCTTTTATAATGATGATAAATAAAAACTATAGCTGTAGGGGCGCCTGGTAGCTCAGCGGGTTAAAGCCGCTGCCTTCGGCTCGGGTCATGATCCCAGGGTTGATCCCCGCATCGGGCTCTCTGCTCTGCGGACAGCCTGCTTCTTCCTCTCTCTCTCTCTGCCTCTCTGCCTACTTGTGATCTCTATCAAATAAATAAATAAAATCTTTAAAAAAAAAAAAACAACTATAGCTGTAGCCAGAAAGGGATTGATAGGGCTGAATATGAAGGAATTAATATAAATTAATAGTTTGATTTTTTTTTTAAGATTTTATTTATTTACTTGACAGAGAGAGGGAGAGAGAGCAAGCAAGCACAGGCAGGGGCAGAGGGAGAAGCAGGCTCCCTGCCGAGCAAGGAGCCCGATGTGGGACTGGATGCCAGGACGCTGGGATCATGACCTGAGCCAAAGGCAGCCACCCAGCCAACTGAGCCACCCAGGCGTCCCTGATTTTTTTTTTTTTTAAAGCCCTTACTTGAGGTCATCCTTTTCCCTGGTTCTTTTGTAAGCAGATACATAATACCACCATGCTGATAAAAAGTTATCTGGTTTCGGGGCGCCTGGGTGGCTCAGTGGGTTAAAGCCTCTGCCTTTGGCTCAGGTCATGATCCCAGGGTCCTGGGATCGAGCCCCGCATTGGGCTCTCTGCTCAGCGGGAAGCCTGCCCCCCCCCTCTTTCTCTGCCTGCCTCTCTGCCTACTTGTGATCTCTGCCTGTCAAATAAATAAATAAAATCTTTAAAAAAAAAAAGTTATCTGGTTTCAAATCAATACACCTGTGATCATAATTTTCTTCTGTAGAAGTAGAAACACTGAATCATTCAAATTCACCCAATTGTATATTCCACTCTGAGTTATGAGACAACTAGCATGAATCAACTCCAACATATAATTTATTCTACACACAAATAAGTTCTAAGTTTTACAAGATCTAAGTTGAAAAACTACCATGTAGAAGAAACATGTCACTAAAGAAGTCACAGAATTTATATTCTGTGCAAGAATAATCCGAAAATGTGTAATTAGTTTAAATTAGGATATGTAACAAGTAAGTTAACTAGTTTGGAAAGCAATTTATATTCACTCTACATAACATATCTCAACTCCAAGGAAATAACAAAAGACAGCAATAAAGGGGCGCCTGGTGGCTCAGTGGGTTAAAGCCTCTGCCTTCAGCTCAGGTCCTGATCCCAGGGTCCTGGGATCGAGCCCCGCGTCGGGCTCTCTGCTCTGCAGGGAGCCTGCTTCCCTTCCTCTCTCTCTGCCTGCCTCTCTGCCCATTGTGATCTCTGTCTGTCAAATAAATAAATAAAATATTTAAAAAAACAAAAAAGACAGCAATAAAGAAAGTAACCAAACATAATAATAAAAACAAAAATCACAAAATGAACCATAACACAATTTGTTAAAGAAAATTGGGTTCTGGAAATTGTATACAGTGTGTAACACTGTGTACTTTTTGAATAATCATTATTCTTAAGAAATGACTAAGTAAAAAATACTACTCAATACAAAGGAAAACAATGAGTCATGTAACACACTATACTGTGGAAATGTATTAATTCCCCAATAATTGGAATAGTCACATATTTCTGTTAAATAGTTTAGTGGTTAAAATCAGTTACAAGAAGTAAGTAGAGTTTAATCATAATAATTCTATTTTTTTAAAAAAAATAGCATGTTCTATTTCTAATATGGAATATAAACACTTCATAAGTATTCAATAAATATTAAATGGATATGTTAAAATTATCACCTAAGTGATAAAAATGGAAAATATAAATTTTAACGTCAAAATATAAACTCTGAGAGGAGAGTTTGGTGGCAAAATATATAACCACACTCAGAAAATATGCTTCTTATTTCTATTTTTGTTACTCAAACACTGCAACTTTTTACAAGTCACTCAGCTTTCAGAAGTCTATTTCTTGCTACCAAAATTGGATCCTGAAAATGACCTATCAATGAGAAGTGCTTTGATGATTGACTAGAAAATTACTTTATGTGTTTATAATCCTCCATACATCATCATCCCCTTTCTCCCATTTGTTCTGTCATCTTGCCATTGACAGAGATACTACTTAAAACCATTCTATTCTTCTTCACTTCCCAGCTCTTCTCTATCATTCACCTAGCTTCATCAGGTCTTAAATCAATCTTCAGCCTTTTGGGGGCTAATAAACATATTATTTGCTCCAACATATTTTGCTCATCCAAAGAAAGTGATTGTATGAGATATAATGTTCTAGTGATACTTTCAGATTCTTACGGAAAAGATACACATATAAGTGGGTATGTTTAGAACTCATTGTAATTTGAAATTACAAAAGTCATTTTCCCTATAGGATAGTTTTATGTTTTCATGTCAGTTTTAACACACAAGAATGTTACAGTAATGACTACTATTATTTTTTTCACTTAACAAAGGAAAAAAGTTAAAATAAACATGAGGCTATTTCTTTCCCTTTTCCTGTTGACTAAAAGGGGTGCCATCTTTTAATATATTACTCCAGAAAATAAGAAGATTCATCATAACTGAAATGACCCTATCCCCGGACCATTATAACATGCATACATCTGGGGCACCTGGGTGGCTCAGTGGGTTAAAGCCCCTGCCTTCAGCTCAGGTTGTGATCCCAGGGTCCTGGGATCCAGCCCCGCATTAGGCTCTGTGCTCAGCGGGGAGCCTGCTTCTCCCTCTCTCTCTCTGCCTGTCTCTCTGCCTACTTGTGATCTCTGTCTGTCAAATAAATGAATAAAATCTTTAAAAAAAAAAACAAAACCATGCATACATCTATCTCCAAAACATCTCTGAAGTTCTGGTCAAACCTCTTTCTCTGACCAATATGCCTCATACAGATCTAAAGCTTAATGAATATGTGCTATAGAATGAGGACCTTTATCTTATTTTTTTAAAAGATTTTATCTATTTATTTGACAGAGAGAGAGATCACAAGTAGGCAGAGAGGCAGGCAGAGAGGGGGTGGGAAGCAGGCTCCCTGCTGAGCAGAGAGCCTGATGTGGGGCTTGATCCCAGGACCTGGAGATCATGACCTGAGCCAAAGGCAGAGGCTTAACCCACTGAGGCACCCAGGTGCCCCAAGGACCTTTAAAAAAAAAAAAAAAAAGACAGTCCTTTCAATGGCCTAAGGAACACTGTCTTCTTCACTAAGTCTTCAAAAAGTGACTTAAACCAATCACTTTACATGTTGAAAATAAGAGAAGTTCTCTGAAATCTCTACCTTTCAATTCCTTTACAGGACTCCTAACCTTTGGGATTTTCATGCTCAAAGGCACTATGCTTTTATTATATAACTCCCCACAGAAAACTGAACCATGTGATATTCTCAGTCCTGGTGACACAATAAATATTAAAAACTAAACCAAAAAAAAAAAAAACAATCTTATGATAAACTAACTTAATAATTCATTTTTTCACCCATTCGTTCAATATTATTAAGCAGCTATAATAATGCCATGCTTTCAGTCATCAATCATTCAATAAGTACAAAAAAAAAACCTAGAAAATACAATACGGTAAGGAATATTTTTACATCTCCATTTTTTGAGATATTTCTAGCATGCATTTCACATATAATTGTATGCATTTAAATGACCTTACCTCTCTTACAGACAGTTGTGGTGGAAAGGAGACTGAAAATACCAAGTTGGTAAATTCAAACCCAGAGGCTTCAACTTTTTGGCACACCTAAAAAAGTATTACATAAAAATATTTTTTAATACATAAAACAGTATTTATATATATATATAAATTCTCAGGAATTGCTGAAAATTTTACATTAATCTTCATAACATGGATTTTTTGGTCCAGGAGATGGCACTACACTTCTAAACTTTCACCTTGGGGAATTCTCATAAGCATCCCAAAATCCCAAAATCAAGTATTTGCTAACTATGACCCTAAAGACTGATATCATGAGATGTCAACACAGCCAGGACTTACTTGCAGAACAATCTGTTGAATGTCAGAATAGTTTTCTTTTAGATCACCTCATAGCTTAAGAAAGATTCGTAAACAAAATTAAACCAAATTTGGCACTCCTGACAGCTGAAAACAAAAGGAATCCCACATTCAATCATGTACCTTCCACAAGACTGTAACACTTACCTTTTCAAGACACTAATAGGTATGACGAAGAGCTTTTCTCTAACTCCTTAGCTATGTTAAACAGCAGAGGGAAAACCACTATATTTTTCTTCAGTTGACTAGCACTCATGACTCAAATACATGGACACCTACTTCATTAATTTTCAGTTATCTTGTTAATAAAAAAGTAATTGGAGAATAGTAGGCTTGTTTTATTCTTTAATTAAGAAATCTTTTAGGGGCGCCTGGGTGGCTCAGTGGGTTAAAGCCTCTGCCTTCAGCTCAGGTCATGATCCCAGGGTCCTGGGATCGAGCCCCGCGTCAGGCTCTCTGCTCGGCGGGGAGCCTGCTTCCGCCTCTCTCTCTGCCTGCCTCTCTGACTCCTTATAATCTCGGTCTATCAAAATAAAGTCTTTAAAAAAAAAAAAAAGAAATCTTTTAATGATCCATTGGTGTAAAACAAGTTGAAATGAATGGTATTGTTACTTTATTTAAGACAAAAAAAATTCTACATCATTGCACATATAATAAACAAATTATTTACCTTTTTAATGAACTCTTTTTCACAGAATTCTTGAAGAATTCCTAGACACACATTGCACACATTTAAATTTGAGTTCTTGGAAGCAATGCTACCATCTTCAATAACGGAGACCCTTCCCTCTCCATTCTGACTCAGATTATCAATCCCATCAATCCCATCTTCTAGTTCTTGTAGTCGAATTTTCTTGGGAGGTGGGTTTGGAACTTCCAAAATTAATTCATTTTTTTCAGTTTCCAGAAATTTCTGTAGTTCATTGAGTAACTCCTGGAAAGTTAATTTGAAAAAAGTAATAACCCTTTTACAATGACCTTAAGGTTAAGATGAAAATAGGAGTGAAATTATGATATACTGCAGACTTACACAATGTTGATTTATATTAATTTTGGAGCAATTGATTAATTTTATTAGCCAGTGTTGGCTTTCTGGGGAATTTAAAGAAAATTACCTAATGCCCACAATATGTGTGAATATTTTTCCAAAAGCGTTTCACATATTGGTGAAGCTAAACTCCTAAAGCTGAGGCAGAAGATTCCATTAACAAATTTATTACAGGCATGACTCATTTTACTGTGCTTCAGTATATTGTGCTTTGCAGATACTACATCTTTATAAATTGAAGGTTTGTGGCAACCTTATATCAAGCAAGTCTATCGCACCATTTTTCCAACAGAATTTGTTCTCTTTGTGTCTCTGTGTCACATTTTAGTAATTCTCACAATATTTAAAACTTTTGCTTTATTATACTTGTGACAGTGATCTGTGATCAGGGATCACAACTCGTTGAAAGCTCAGATGATGGTTAGCACTTCTTAGCAATAAATTATTTTTTAATTAAGTATGCACTTTTTTATATATATAGTGCTATTATAGAAGAGACTACAGTATGTAAGTTCAATCTGTACTGGGAAACCAAAAAATTCATTTGACTCACTTCACTGTGATACTTGCTTTATTATGGTGGTCTGGTACCAAACCCACAATATCTATGAGGTATACCTGTGATTTGGTTTGCAGTTATGTTGTGAGGGTCATTCACTTGCTAATTTTAGTAAAAACAAATAAAATTCAATTCTAATCATTAATAAATAGAAATACAAACTGAATTTCCATTCTTGTTAGGTTATTTAATAACCTCACAGTCACTAAAACATCTGTATAATATTTATTAATATGAAATCTGAAAAATTAGAAATTATACATCTATTAAGTAAAAGTAATTTCAAGATAAGTCACTAAACAAAGGTAAACAATTGCTGGCAATGCTGAAAATTGGCAGAGTAATTACAAAAACCATTTATATGCATTAACTGAAAAGAAGCCCTCCACTACATTCTGGTTTGCCACATTTCTGTGACCCTTTGTACTAGAATGTTAAAAGTTGCATTCTTTTGAAACCATTCTCATATTTCAGACATTCCACCCATCTAAATACTCAGAGGACTTTTTCTCTGTCTTGCCTAATTAGACAGATTTTATTGTTCAGTTGTTAAATAGATGTCCTTTTAAAACTTACTCAGATTACAATTTACTGACCTTAGAGAAAAAAATCTTTCACTCAAACAAATTTAATTCATTTTATTAGGACAGTAGCTCTATTTCATCTTTAACAGAAATACTAATATATACATACACATATAGGTATATTATGACCCACACAAATATGTTTATTACCTAAGTTCTATAATTCCAGTATAACATAGTACATGTATATGTATGTGTACATAGTTAGATGACTACAAATATCAAAATTCAAGTACATTTACAAAATAAATTGTCTTCAAATATTTTCATGTTTATTTACATAAAATGATACAAATAAAAGTTGGCAACACTAAGTCTCTTTATTTAATATATATTTTAAATCTTAAAACATATTTTAAGTATGAAAACAAAAGCATAGAATAATAGAATCATATAATGTGTCTGTAATATGTGTAAGGAGAATTACACAAAATCAATCTGATTACTTCATAGTCATAGTGTATATAAATGAATATACACATATATATTAATCATCATAGCATATGTACCATTTTCAAAGTGTTTTCACATACTTTATTAGAAATTGTCCCTTAAAATCCTGTGAGGTGATGTTATTATCATTCCCATTTAGAGAGGAGAAAACTGAAGCTGGAACTGGAATTCAAATCCATGTCTTCTAGCTCCAAATTCTAGGCTTTGGATTCAGACAGTTCATATCCTAGCTTGCTCACTTAATAGCTGTGTAACTGTGGGCAGGTTGTTTAACCTCTCTGTGCCTCAGTTTCTTCATCTGAAAATAAAGACAATCATAGCATGTACTTACCTAATAGATTATTATTAGGATTAGATGAGAGCTTGACATATAAAAATGTTATTTGAATATTAAATATAATTATTATTTCCAAAATAATAGAAAGAACTAATACATAAGGAAAATGATTGATACTGCTAACTTCTGAGCAATTTTTAAAAATTTTAAGAACTTGAATGTGCATGTGTGTGTGTACATACTGTTTAGATAGGTATATATTTATATATATATTACTATCTGTCTCTAAAAAGAATGTCACTAATGGAATCAAGTATACTTCACAAAATATGTTATATATTTTTTGTGAAAGTATTCTGTTAATAGTCAAAGCTCTCTGCATATTACCATAAATGTCAAAGATCCCTGTCTATTATTTTTGCTATATTAATAGCAGTAAATAACAATGATAAGCACTTACTTCCGGAAGGTTGCAAATACCTATTTGTAAGTACAAATGGTAATACAGAAAACAGGAAAAGAAAAAAATGCAGCCAAATCCACAATGCTTCCACTTAATAGAAGATCTCAGGACTGTCATCCTCCTCCTGTCACATCTCACTAATATCTGGTTAGAAGTACTATTTTGTGGTATCTGTGTTCTCTTTAGGAAAGGTATATACAGGGGCGCCTGGGTAGCTCAGTGGGTTAAAGCCTCTGCCTTCGGCTCAGGTCGTGATCCCAGAGTCCTGGGATCGAGCCCCACATCGGGCTCTCTGCTCAGCGGGGAGCCTGCTTCCGCCTCTCTCTCTGCCTGCCTCTCTGCCTACTTGTGATCTCTCTCTGTCAAATAAATAAATAAAAATCTTAAAAAAAAAAAAAAAAAGGAAAGGTATATACAAACATTAAATACACCAGGGACTTGCTCCACAAAGATCCCACTACATTAAATGTTAAATATGATCACTTAAGAAGGAACTTAAGGTTTTATGGTACTAAAAGGATATTCTAAATTTACCATTATCAGTAATTATTTTATTATAGTTTTTTTAATTTAATGAAGAGTTATAGACAGATACTTGCCCTCAAATGTACAGGTATTCATTGTAGAATAGAGAAACTTTCTTTAGAAACAAAATGGAAGTACCTTGTAGGGAAGTTTGTAAGGTGCATGAAAATCCACACCACAGAATCTGAAAATACATCTTGGACAGGTACCAGTACTGAGCAATAACTGGGCCACATGCTTGTTTTCCTCCGTCAGTGGAAACATACTGAAAAATTGTAACTAGAAAGAAAGAAAAAGTAAAAGTAATGAACATCTTTTGTGTTTTACTTTCACATACAAGTATGTCAGCACCTTCAGGGATAAAACTAACTTTTATTTGAAAACATTATTTTGTACTCTCCAATAACCTTTTCATTATATGCATATTGAAACATAAACTTGAAAGACATTTATTAGATGGGCCAGATAAAAGTTTCTAATTATCAAGGAATTTAGTGTAGCATTTGGATTATGATAAAGTGTATCAATATAACTAAATCAATAAAAGGAAATAAAAATAAAAATAATCAGGGTGCCTGGGGGCTCAGTGGGTTAAGCCTCTGCCTTCAGCCCAGGTCATGATCTCAGGGTCCTGGGATCTAGCCCCGTATAGCATAGGTGCTCTCTGCTCAGCAGGGGACCTGCTTCCCCTTCCCCCTCTGCCTGCCTCTCTGCTTACTTGTGATCTTGCTCTGTCGAATAAATAGAATCTTTAAATAAATAAATAAATATAAATAATCAAGAATGGTTGTCTCTGAAGAGAGTAATAAAAACAATGAATACAGAGTGAAGTTTTGTTATATTGTACCATACACTATTGTTTGAGAACACAAAGTAGTAAAGTCAATAAGCTTTTCCTATTAGAAATTAAAAATGAAAAATAAAAAAGAAATTAAAAATGAGTTTGCTAGGAAAAAATAATCAGATCAGTCTATATATTTTACTAGTCTCAATGAGAGTTAAGCAGTCAGACAAATTGATCAGTAGATCTAAAAATACCAATTATACCTTGATGAAATAACTAAATAACAACCAACTATTAGCAATATGAGAAGAATCTTTTCCTTTCATGCACAAGTAAAACCTCCCCCCACCAAAAAATACCCACAAATTAAATGCAAAATAATTTAGAGTAATTCTCATCTAAAACAAGTTGTTACTTTTCACAAGTTGAATAAATGCCCTTAGAAACAAATTAGAGAATGGAGTAAAATCCAATATAACTCTCTCGTTGCCAGGAATGAGGTGTACAAAAATTAAATTACCTAATCATTCTGTTTTGCAAAAACAGATCTTCTGACTAATAAATCAGCTCACATTACTTTAAAAGGAGGAACTATCAATATTTTATAAAGTAATGATTGCATGTCAATGATGTGGTATGGTGCTCATACATATAAAAAACAGTGGCGCTCTTTAAATCATGCAGTTTCATAATTCAATAAACTTGCTTGAAATTTGTGAGAGGGTGGAGCTCTTACCAATTCCTTACTGTGAAGATGTGATTCTTAGAATTAGTTTGTTTTCCAACCCTTTAAAACCCACTAGTTACTTGAAATTTCTACATGTTTGTGGCCACTTATCAAGAGTATAATCCTTGACACAAAATAATGAGGAAGGTGGGTGTATACTTCAACAAAACCCTTCACCATAAAAATCAGTTTAGCAGCCAGGACTACAAAAGCAGATTGCCTCTGTCTGAGTTCCAATTCAGGTGAATACAGTATGGGAGCTGGCAGACAGGAAGAGAGGAAAATAAGACTTTGCCTGGATACACTAGTGAGAACTTTGAGACATGGGATGAAAGCTCTGATCTAGGGTAGCCTAAGTATATTTGGGCTCAAGGGCATTTTCACAAAAGGACACAGAATATATGGGAAACACTTTGTATACAGAGAAGCTCTGTGTGGTCATCATTATATACAAGTGATCTGAATTCCTTCTGCCAGGTCTTTTACTCTGTTAGATTCTGAGAAAGGGTTGGGATTCAGTGAGGGGCTGATTATCAGCATTTAAGGTATATCCCTGACTACAATCCCCTCCAGAGAAACTATTTCTGTCTCACTCTTTATCTTTTCTCTATCTTTCCATTGCTTAAGACAGATTTCATTTAATTCAGAATTAACCTTTAACTCAGAAAGAGAAACCCTTTGGTAAACAAGTGCATGAAAACACTTTGTATCAAAGCTTTCCCTGGGGATTTAAGTTAAATATTATTATTAAAATGGATGCTTTCTACGGATAAGATCCGACCATTTACGTAACATGGATGGACGCAACAGGTTATTATGCTAAGTGAAGTTAGACTGAGAAAGATGAATACCATATGATTTCACCCATAAGTGGAATTTAAAAACAAAACAGGGGCGCCTGGGTGACTCAGTGGGTTAAAGCCTCTGCCTTCGGCTCAGGTCATGATCCCAGGGTCCTGGGATCGAGCCCCACATTGGGCTCTCTACTCGGCGGGGAGCCTGCTTCCCTTCCTCTCTCTCTACCTGCTTGTGATCTCTGTCAAATAAATAAATAAAATCTTTTTTAAAAATTAAGATAAAAAAACAAAACAAATAAAACACAGAATCTCTATAAATATAAAGAACAAACTGGTGGTTGTCAGAGGAAAGAGGAGTGAGAAATACAGTTCCAGTTACAGAATAAGTCACTGGAATAAAAGGCAATGATTTGTAATGGGTTGTAGGGTGGTAACAGATGGTAGCTGTATTTGGGTGAGCACAGAATATCCTATACAGAAGTTTAATCACCATATTTTACACCTGAAACGAATGTAACATTGTATGTGAACTAAAATTAAAAGAAAAAAATTTAATTGAAGGAAATGGATGCTCTCTTTCCTTTGGCTCAAAGATGGAATGTTTATTTCTCCAATAGGTACACTTAGAATAAAGGTTATCATGCAAAGTCTATAAATGACATATTACAATCTCTTGGCTCTGAGAAGTTCCCAAACCTGTTGAGAATTAGGAAACCTCCTGTCCTAAATAATTTGAAGAGGTATTAAAAAACAAAACCCTCTCCGTGTGTATGTGTCAGTAATGGCACAGTTTTCCAAACTTTCATTTAGCAACAATCTAGCAACTTCTCAAACAAGTTAACATTAAAAGGAGGAAATGCGTTCTGTCTCAGATTTGGTCGTTTCATCTTGACGGAGAGCCTGACAGGATTTCAGAAATCCGTCGTTCCATATGAGATTTATTAACCTTGAAAGCAAGCCCTGAGAAATGCATCCCATACTGTAAGGTTTTTATTGTCGGTTGCCTTCGTTAGATTTTCGTTTTTCGTTTAAGTGTTTCTTTAATATAAAGAATTGGAACTAGTCATTGCAACAGAGTATCTTCCCACGTGCCAGGATCCTTACGGGGTTTGAGTCCCTTCTCCACAAACCTATGATAACTGGAGAAGACGAGGGACTTCCTTTTCACCTCCTGGACTCACAAGAACCATTCTTTGCAAACAGAGAAGGAGCAGGGCATGTGAAAAAACACCAAGATGGCCAGACTGAGTCTCACATCCCGTGATCTTTTCCACACTCATTTCCACTCAGAAGTGTGTCATTCGTCTCACGGGGGTGGGGTAGTGTGTGGATTTTTCAAAGGAGACCCTCACAGCTTTATTGTGCCACCGTTGTAGAATCTACTCTAGACTCTGGGAAATTCACCCAAGGTCTAACCTCCAGTCTTCGGCCAAGATAGCCCTTCCCATCCCTCCGTCAGGTCCAAGAAAGTCCCCGCTCACCCCTCCTCGCTAACAAGGCCGTTCCAGCAGGAAGGAATCTATCCCCTCCATCCACACCTCTCCTGTGCCCAGGTCGTACCCCCACCCCTCAGACCTTCCTGCCTCACCTTCTCCCGCGACGCCGGAGCCTGAAGTTTAACCCCTTCCGGCCCCCGCGAGGGAACGGGGAAGACTAAAGACAACGCACCTACTGCGTGTAGCAATTCTGTTCCCCGAGGAAACGAGAGCTTTAGAACGAAAGTACCAGGCCCTCCCCCAAGGGCTGAGGGAACTCTCTCCTCTTCTTGTTTGTGGGGAAACCAGAAAAACTGCCTGGGGCGCCGCCACAACCCCACATCCCACTGCCACCCACGCTGGGGTATTAGTGCGTGGGACAGCACTCCCGGCCAGATCTGGATTAGTCCCAGAGAGGCCTCCGTGGGACTCTGACGTCTAGGACGTCGCAGTCGCTGCCAGAAATATCGATGAGCCCTTACCCTCAGGTTTAGAATGGAAATTCTTGCTAAAGCAAATAAAAAGAGAGTGTTCCCCACCCCGGTAGATTAGTGGCATCCTCCTTTCCTCAGGTCCCGGATGGCAAAGTACCACAAGCGACGTCCTAACTGCAGGGAAGGGCGGGGTGGAGGACTCGGTGTTCTGCCCATTGTGCCTGGCGCGCGAGGGGCTAGTGTACCAGGACCTGGCGAGTCCCGGCGCGAACCGGGAGCCGAGCGGAGGTGGAGGAGATGGCTTCCCAGCCACCTCCTCCCCCGAAACCCTGGGAGACCCGCCGAATTCCTGGGGCCGGGCCAGGACCAGGACCTGGGCCCACTTTCCAGTGAGTGTGGGATTTTTCTGGCCGCGGGTTTGGTGGGCCGAAGTGGGGACTTGGCAGGAGACGGTTGAGGCCGTTGTTGCGCTGCGGTGTCCCCTCCCCCTCTCAACCAGCCCTCTACGTTGAGGGGTTCAAGGTAGGGACGGACGCCAGTGTGGGGAATTTCGATGTCAGACAGCTGTTTCTGACTCGCTGCAGATGGTCTCCATGAAGCCCCTGGGAGCCTCACTGGGTCCCCGAGCTTGGACGAAAGGGTGAGGCTTCCTGCTCCTTTCTATTAGCGGAACACCGCGACAGAACCGCTTGACCCTCTTAAAAGCGTTGGACTTTGGTCTTTTCGCTGATGAGAATAGCTAGCATTTGCCCAGCACCGGCTGGACAGGGAGCAGAGTCTCCCCAGAGCTTTCAACAGCCTCTCGAGAAGTTGGTGAAAGCCCAAAAGGTCGCTTTGACGCAACTGGAACCCAAGCCTATACTCTTTGCGTTGTTTTTCAGCATAACTCAATAATGTTTTGGATTGGAGAAGCAACTTTCAAGCGGGAGTTCTAACTCCAAGGCCTATGGATGGACTTTGTGTGCAAAATAGTGTGTCACTTTTCTAAGGCCTGCGTGTTTTTTGTTTTTAATGAGTGTTTAATGGAAAAAAGGCTAAAAGAGAATGAAAGAGAAGAGTTTCACACGCTTGTGTGCTTTATGTTGGGTGGATCTGGACATCGAAATTTAGATGATGAGATTCGAATGGCAGATCGCCTACCATAGTAGGTTTAAAAATCCCCAATATACTGGAAAGTATTTTCTGCTATGTTCTAAAATCTTGTAATCCTTATTTAAATATCAAGATGCTTGAACACATTAGCAACTTAATTAATAATGATAGATACATAACAAATAATGAACTTTAATTATACTGTTAAGCTGGGCAACACTTCCTGCTACCTTTTTTATGCGAGATTTGATTTTTATTTATTTATTTGACAGAGATCACAAGTAGGCAGAGAGGCAAGCAGAGAGAGAGGGGGAAGCAGGCTCCCTGCTGAGCAGAGAGCCTGATTCGGGACTCAATCCCAGGACCCTGAGATCATGACCTGAGCTGAAGGCAGAGGCTTAACCCACTGAGCCACCCAGGTGCCCTGAGATTTGATTTTTTAAAAAAATTTTTGGACAATTCTTTGGAAGACAGGTTTTATACTTTGGCATCTTGTTAAAGTTCTGTTTATGTAAAATTAACCATTTTCCCACGTTTTTTCATTGTGAATTTTAAACACGTAAACTGGTAGAGTGTAAGACTGAGTACTTGTGTATTCACACTTAGCTTTAAGAAAAATTTTCCAGGGGCGCCTGGGTAGCTCAGTCAATTAAGGGTCTACCTTGGGCCCAGGTCATGATCCCAGAGTTCAGGGATGGAGCCCTGCATTGTGCTCCGGGCTGAGCAGGGAGTCTGCTTCTCCCTTTGCCTCTCGCTCTGCTCTTTGTCAAATAAATAAAATGTTTTTAAAAAATTAAAATTACAGAAACAGTTAAGCCTCCCACTATTCTTTCCTGCTGTAACTACTGTCCCTGTTTGCTGTTTAGTGTACCCAATTATGTTTTTATACCTTATTTTATACCTTGGTCCTTAAGTTTGTGTGTTTTGTATATATGTCTATACATAGTGTTTAGTGTGATTTTAGAGTTTAAATAAATATGTTCAAAGTATGTATCATTTTGCAAAATGTTTTTCCATTACATACTATTTATTTGAGATTTATCTTGTTCATTCATAAAGCTGTAGCTCATTCTAATTGCCATAGGATATTCTACTATATAAAAACAAACTATTCTGTTGTACTGTGTATTAAAAACTGCTGCAGTGACCCTTCTTTTTTTTTTTAAGATTATTTATTTATTTGAGAGGGAGCGAGAGAGCCCGAGCACCATCAGCAGGGTGGAGGAAGGGAGGGAGAGGGAGAAGCACTCCCTGCAGAGCAGGGAGCCCAATGCAGGGCCTGATCCCAGGACCCCAAGATCATGACCTGAGCCACCCAGGCACCCCTGTAGTGACCGTTCTTGTGCCTTTCTCCTTGTCCACATTTCCAAGGGATTTTCTAATAATGTGTTATTGGAAGTGGAATTACTTATTGCCACATTGCTCCCCAAAGTGGTTATATACCAGTTTTTACATTTTCACTAGCTGTTTCGGTTTCTCTACATTCTTTCTAACACTGTTGATGTTATTTTTTAGTTCTACATTTGCCAATCTAATGGATGTGGAATTATAATTTAATCTTTACTTCACACTTCTGGTTGTAATAAGATTTTTTTTTTTTTTTTAGATTTTATTTATTTATTTGACAGAGATTACAAGTAGGTGGAGAGGCAGGCAGAGAGAGAGAGGAGGAAGCAGGTTCCCTGCTGAGCAGAGAGCCCAAAGCGGGGCTTGATCCCAGGACTCTGGGATCATGACCTGAGCGGAAGGCAGAGGCTTTAACCCGCTGAGCCACCCAGGCGCCCCTGGTTGTAATAAGATTAAGCATCTTTTTGAATGTTAAATTAGCCATTTGAATTTATTCTGTTGATATCTTTTGCCCACTTCTTTATTGGCTTTAGGTTTGCTTATCAACTTGTTAAGAGTCCTTTGTTCATACTAATTATATTTTTGTTTGTATGTTTTCAATTTCTTTCAGTCTGTGGCTTGTCTATTTATATTCATGTTCACTTTTGTTGTATAGATACTTCTAATTTATAGCCAGAATTTTCATACGTTGTGTTTTTTGTGTCTTGGTTAAGAAACACTTTCTGGGGCGCCTGGGTGGCTCAGTGGTTAAAGCCTCTGCCTCCACTCAGGTCATGATTCCAGGGTCCTGGGATCCAGCCCCGCATCCGGCTCTCTACTCTGCAGGGATCCTGCTTCCCTCTCTCTCTGCCTACTTGTGATCTCTGTCTGTCAAATAAATAAATAAATAATCTTTTTAAAAAAAGAAACCCTTTCTGCCTCAGATCAAGAAAATTTTTCTTTCTCTTATTTTTTTAAGTGTTCTTCATTTCACATGAATATCATTAATCCACCTGGAACTGACTCTGTTGTACAAAATCGGTGCAAAATAGAGAATATAGATCCCCCCGCAATGGGGATAACTATCCCAGTACCATTAATTTATCTATTCTGTACTAGTTTATAATGCTATCTACATCCTATTAAGTTTTCCTAAATGTGTAGTTCTGTTTGGGGGACTTTCCCATATGTTCTGTTGGTTTTTCTATTAATATGCTAGCACCACTCTTTTTTTTTTTTAAGATCGTTTTATTTATTTTAGAGAGAACAAGCAAGAGGAGGGGCAGAGGGGGAAGGAGAGAATTTCAAGCAGACTCCATGCTGAGGGACCCCTGCTAAAACCCTGAGATCATGACCTGATCTGAAATTGAGTCAGACTCTTAACTGACTGAGTTCCCAGGCACCCCCACGTTGTCTTTAAGTTCTGATACCTGCTATGTCAATAGCCTCCACACATTGCTATTCTTCAGAATTGCCTTTGTTACATATACCCTTTATAAAAAAGACTTACTGGGATTTTTATTAGAACTTCATGTCATGAGAATTTGGACCTTTTTTGCCCTAAATAATGTTTTATAAATATCTCCATGAAGTACTTTTCCATCTTTTATATCCAGCATAAGTCAGACTTAATTTGTTCTAGTGGTTTAGTTGAAATTCTGTTGTGTTCCATGCTGACAGTCCTATCATTTACAAATAAGCCAGCATAGATAACCAACTCCTTGTATTGCTCCTGACTTTCATTGGAATGCTTCTCAAATCTCACTGCTAAGTATAATGTTTGCTTTTTTGTTTTTAATAGGTTTCCTTTTGAACCTCTATCTCCTTACCTTGCTCATATTTTTATTATGAAGGAGTATTAAATTTTATAGATGACTTTTATGTATTTATTGAGATAATCATGTATTTTTTTAAATTAAAAATGTTTATTTCATCAGTTAACTTTCTAATGTTGAATTGAGTAAATTTCTGGATGAAATTTACTATTTGTGACTGTTTTGTAAAATACAGTGTTGAATTCTGTTCTAATATTTTAAGATCTTTGCATATGTATTTCTAGATGAAATTAGCCTATAATTTTCTTTCTTTGTACTATACTTTTTTGGCTTTATATCCAGGGTGTATAGCTACAGAAATTTTTCTATTGAGTCTAATTTTTATTCCTTTATAGGTAGACTAATTTTTCCTTAGTAAGCTTTAAGATTTTACCTGATACCTTGGTTCCCTGCAACTTTATTATGCCCTATTCAGGTGTGAATATACAGACATGTATATTTTTTCCTCCTGCCTAGTACCCACATTGTTCATGTTCACTACCTATAATATTTACTCTAAGAATTCAATCTTTCTTTAGTTTAGGAAAATTTTCACCACTTATTATCTTTTAAGCCCTATTATTTCCCATCTCTTCTTCCCAGAATCCTATTAAACATTGTATCAGGAATAGTTTCTGCTAAAGTAACAATGTATTACTTACTCTACTTTCTTGTTTAGTTAATGGGAAGTCTAGAGAGTCTAGGGATCTGCTAACTCATCATTGTCTTTAGGGGACCTACATTTTTCCTGGCTTCCTTTTTGTTTTCTTTAAGCTTTCTGAGAGTTTGGGCCATTTACTTCTTATTCTTGCTTCTTTGAAAGGAATCTCTTTTTTCCTCTGGCAGCTTTAAAGATTTTTCTCTTTGTTTTTGGTTTTCAGTAATTATACTTTGTTGGGGCCTCAGTGTGAACAGTTTTGTTGTGTTATTTGGGATGGGAGTCACAAAGATACTTACATCTGTCTTGATATCATTCATTAATTTCAGAAAGTCTCAGCCATTATCTCTTCAAATACTGCTTCTGCCCATCATCTTTTTACCCCTTTAACTCCCAACTCCCTATAAGCTGTTTATTTCACTGTACAAACCATAACTTAAACTCCTTTCTATGTGTATTCTTTTGGTACTCATGCTTCATTCCAGGTATTTTCTTCTGAGCTCTCTTCTTGTTCACTGATGTTTTTCTTTCAGAGTGTCTAATCTGGTACTGAACCAATCATTAAATTCATAGTTTAATCTTAATTTTTTAGTTTTAGAATATCCATTGGTCCTACTTTATAGTTTCAGTTCTCTGCTGAAAAATCTCAATCTTGTCTTTTTTTCTTTAAAACCTTAGTCATAGTTTTTTTTTAGTCTCTGCCTAGTAACTCCATTATCTGGACCCTTATGGATCTCTTCGTATTATCTGATGTTATCCTGGTTTTTTGTTTTTGGTTTTTTTTTACATATAGTTTAGTGTTACATAGGCCAAATTATTTTTCAATGACAGTTGGACATTGTATGTAGATAATTTAAAGCAATTTGAGGCCCAGGATGCTGGCTTTCTCGAGAGTTTTACCTTTAACAGGCACCTTACCCCACTAGCAGTGTAAGATCATTTTAATGCCTTCAAGAATTGAGCCAGTTTGAATCTGTGGTTTTAGTTCCTGCCAGGGCTAGCTTATTTCTTGTATACCATTTTTCCCTTATTCCTAGTATATGACCCTTTAAGGTCCCTGTCTGAGGTGTGGGTTTTTACATTGGCCCTCGTCTTTACAGGTTCTGAATTCTAGTTTTTGTCACCTTAGCACAGTGAGTCTATTGAAAGCTCTGCCAGCTTCTTGCCCTGTCAGCCATCTCTTCCAGATTGATGCTTGTGCCTTGAGAAACTTTTCAAAGTGGACTCTGAGTTTTCTTTCTCCTGGATATTAACTTCTTAATTCAATGCCTTGTTTTTACATGCTTTAAACAGGTAATGTTATATTTTTTTAGCCTTTCTAGTTTAGTGGGAGGATTAGTCTGATTACCTAGAATGCCATTACTTGAAGTGGAATTCCCCAAGTTCTGTATTTTCCACTGTATTCCTTTATGTACAACAACTAATTTTCTTCTTCCCTTATAGTTGCAAGACAATTCCTGTGACTATGAGCATTGTGTCTAAGATTTGTAATGGATTTTTTCATATTTACATGTTTTTATTTCATTTCAATTTTTATTTCATAGATGTTATTGCTTCACTGAACTCTTTGATTTTTAATGTTTGGCTGTTATATAAAATTTGTTTTTCCTTGAATGAATTCTTCTTTTTTTAAATTGATATTCAATTAATTAACATATAGTGTTTTATTAGTTTCATAGGTAAGATTCAGTGACCCATCAGTCTTACATAATACCCAGTGCTCATTACATCACATGCCCTCCTTAATGCCCATCACCCAGTTACCCCATCTCTTAGCCCCCTCCCCTCCAGCAGTCCTCGGTTTGTTTCCTATAGTTAAGACTCTTATGGTTTGTCTCCCTCTTTGATTTCATCTTGTTTTATTTTTCCCTCCCTTCCTCTATGCTCCTCTGCTTCGTTTCTTAAATTCCACATATGAGTGAAATCATATGATAATTGGCTTTCTCTGATTGAGTAATTTTCTTAGCATAATATCCTCTAGTTCCATCCATGTCATTGCAGATGGCAAGATTTCGTTTTTTGATATCTGAGTAATATTTCATTGGGGGGGGTGTGTGTGTGCATGTGTCTTCACTACCTCTTCTTTATCCATTCATAGACATCTGGACTCTTTCCATAGTTTGGCTATTGTGGATATTGCTGCTATTAAGATTGGGGTGCAGGGTGCAGGATATCCTTTATCCTTGGGGTAAAGGATACAAATGTGCAATTGCTGGGCCTTAGGGTAGTTTTATTTTCAACTTTTTAAAAGATTTTATTTTTTATATATTTGACAGAGATCACAAGTAGGCAGAGAAGCAGGCAGAGAGAGGAAAGCAGGCCCCCTGCTGAGCAGAGAGCCTGATGCAGGGCTCAGTCTCAGGACCCTGAGATCATGACCTGAGCCTAAGGCAGAGGCTTTAACCACTGAGCCACCCAGATGCCCCTATTTTCAACTTTTTGAGGAACCTCCCTATTATTTTCCAGAGTGTCTGTACCACTTGCATTCCCACCAACGGTGTAAGAGGGTTTTCCTTTCTCTGCATCCTCATCAGCGTGTGTTGTGTCCTGACTTGTAAATTTTAGCCATTCTGACTGGTGTGAGGTGGTATCTCACTGTGGCTTTGATTTGTGTTTCCCTGATGCTGAATGATGTTAAATAGTTTTTCATGCGTCTGCTAGCTATCTGTTTGTCTTTGGAGAAATGTCTGTTCAAGTCTTATGCCCATTTCTTGATTGGATTATTTGGTCTTTGGGTGTTGCATTTGGTAAGTTCTTTATAGATTCTGCATACTGACCCTTTGTCTGATAAAATATTTGCAAGTATCTTCTCCCATTCTGTAGGATGTCTTTTGGTTTTGCTGACTGTTTTCCTTTGCTTTGCAAAAGGTTTTTATCTTGATGAAGTTCCAATAGCTCCTTTTTGGCTTTATTTCCCTTGCCTTTGGAGATATGTCTAGCCAGAAATTGCTGCAACCGAAGTTACAAAGGTTGCTACCTGTGTTCTCCTCTAGGATTTTGGTGAATTCCTATCTCACTTTGAGGTCTTCCAATCATTTTGAGTTTATTTTTGTGTATAGTGTAAGAAAATGGTCCAGTTTCATTCTTCTGCATGTGGCTGTCCAATTTTCTCAACACTATTTGTTGAAGACACTGTCTTTTTTCTATTGGATATTCTTTCCTGCTTTGTCAAAGTTTAGTTGACCATAGAGTTGAGAGTCTATTTCTGGGTTCTCTTCTATTCCACTGATCTGTGTGTCTGTTTTTGGACCATTACCATACTGTCTTGATGATTACAGCTTTGTAATAGAATTTGAAATCTGAAATTGTTATGCCTCCACCTTTGGTTTTCTTTTCAATATTCCTCTGGCTATTTGAGGTCTTTTCTGGTTCCATACAAATTTTAGGATTAATTGTTCCAGCTCTGTGAAAAATGTTGATGGTATTTTGATAGTGATTGCATTGAATGTGCAGATTGCTCTGAGAAGCATAGACCTTTTAACAATATTTGTTCTTCCAACCCGTGAGCGTGGAATGTTTTTCTGTTTCTTTGTGTCTTCCTCAATTTCTTCCATGAGTGTTCTATAGTTTTCAGAGTATAAATCCTTTACCTCTTTGGCTAGGTTTACTCCTCAGTATCTTCTGGGTTTTGGTGCAATTATAAATGGGATCGATTCCTTAACTTCTCTTTCTTCTGTCTCATTGTTAGTGTATAGAAATACAGCTGAGGGACGCCTGGGTGGCTCAGTTGGTTAAGCGGCTGCCTTCGGCTCGGGTCATGATCCCAGCGTCCTGGGATCAAGTCCCACATCGGGTTCCTTGCTCGGCAGGGAGCCTGCTTCTCCCCCTGCCTCTGCCTGCCTCTCTGCCTGTGCTCGCTCCTGCTCTCTCTCTGACATAAATAAATAAAATCTTTAAAAAAAAAAAAAAAAAAGAAATACAGCTGATTTCTGTGCACTGGTTTTATATCCTGCTACTTTGCTGAATTCCTGTATGAGTTCTAGCAATTTTGGGGTGGAGTCTTTTGGTCTTTCCTCATAGAGTATCATGTCTTGTGCAGAGAGTGAGAGTTTGACTTCTTTGCCTATTCGGACATCTTTTCTTTCTTTTTGTTGTCTGACTGCTGAGACTAGGACTTCTAGTACTGTGTTGAACGACAGTGGTGAGAGTGGACATCATTGTCTTGTTCCTGAGCTTAGGGGAAAAAGCTCTTAGATTTTCCCCATTGAAAATGATATTTGCTGTGGGCTTTTCATACATGACTTTTATGACATTGTGGAGTATGTTCCCTCTATCCCTACACTATGGAGAGTTTTATTCAAGAAAGGATGCTGTATTTTGTCACATGTTGTTTCTTTGTTTATTGAGAGGATCATATGGTTCTTGTCCTTTCTTTTATTAACATGGTATATCACACTGATTTGCAGATGTTGAACCACCCCTGCAGCCCAGGAATAAATCCCACTTGGTCATGGTGAAAATCCTTTTAATGTACTGTTGAATGCAACTGGCTAGTATCTTGGTGAGAATTTTCACATCCATGTTCCTTAGGGATATTGTTCTGTAATTCTCCTTTTTGGTGAATCTTTGTCAGGTTTTGGGATCAAGGTAATGCTGGCCTCATAGAACAAGTTTGGAAGTTTTCCTTCCATTTCTTTTTTTTTTTTTTTTTTAAGATTGATTTATTTATTTGTCAGAAAGAGTGAGCACAGGCAGACAGAGTGGCAGGCAGAGAGAGGAGGAAGCAGGCTTCCTGCTGAGCAAGGAGCCCGACGCAGGACTCGATCCCAGGATGCTGGGATCATGACCTGAGCCGAAGGCAGCCGCTTAACCAACTGAGCCACCCAGTCATCCCCCCATTTCTATTTTTTGAAACAGCTTCAGAAGAATAGGTATCAATTCTTCTTTAAATGTTTGGTGGAATTCCCATGGGAAGCTGTCTGGCCTTGCAGTCTTGTTTGTTGGGAGACTTTTGATTACTGCTTCAATTTCCTTGCTGGGTATGGGTCTGTTCAGGTTTTCTATTGCTTCTTGTTTTAGTTTTGGTAGTTTACATGTTTTTAGGAATGTATCCATTTCTTCCAGATTGCCTTATTTGTTGGCATATAGTTGCTCATAATATATTCCTATAATTGTTTGTATTTCTTCAGTGTTTGTTGTGATCTCTCCTTCCATTCATGATTTTATTAATTTGGGTCCTTTCTCTTTTTGATAAATCAGGGGTTTATCAATCTTATTCTTTCAAAGAGCCAGTTCTTAGTTTCCTTCATCTGTTCCCCTGATTTTTGTTCTTGTTTTGTTTTGTTTTTATTTCTATATCATTGATTTCTCCTCTAATCTTTATGCTCTTCTCCTGCTTGGTTTAGGCTTTATTTGTGTTCTTTCTCCAGCTCCTTTAGGTGTAGGGTTAGGTTGTGTATTTGAAACCTTTCTTCTTTCTTGAGAAAGGTTTATATTGCTATATACTTCCCTCTTAGAACTGCTTTTGCTGCATCCCAAAGGTTTTGAACAGTTGTGTTTTCATTTTCATTTCTTTCCATGAATTTTTTAAATTCTTCTTTAATTTCCTGGGTGACCCATTCATTCTTTAAAAAGATGGTTGTTAACCTCCATGCATTTGTTTTCCTTCCAAATTCCTTCTTGTAACTCAATTCAAGTTTTAAAAAGCATTTTGGTATGAAAATATGCAGGGAATAATTCCTGTCTTTTGGTACCAGTTGAGACCTGATTTGTGACCCAGTATGTGATCTAATCTGGAGAATGTTCCATATGCACTTGAGATGTGTATTCTGTTGCTTTAGAATGGAATGCTGTGAATGTATCTTTGAAGTCTATCTGGGCCATTTTGTCATTCAAAGCCCTTGTTTCCTTGTTGATCTTCTGCTTAGATGATCTGCCCATTGCTGTGAATGGGGTGTTAAAGTCCCCTGCTATTGTTGTATTATTATCAATGTGTTTCTTTAATTTTGTTATTAGTTGGTTTATATAATTGGCTGCTCCCATGTTAGGGGCATAAATATTTACAATTGCTAGATCTTCTTGTTGGATAGACCCTTTAATTATGACATAGTGGCCTTCTTCATCTCTTATTACAGTCTTTGGTTTAAAATCTGTTTTGTCTGATATAAGGATGGCTACCCCAACTTTCTTTTGGTATCCATTAGCGTGATAAATGGTTCTCTGCCCCCTCACTTCTTTTCTTTTTTTTTAAAGATTTTATTTATTTATCTGAGAAATTATGTGAGTGGGAGAGCACAAGCTGGGGAGCAGCAGAGGTAGAGTAACAAGCAGACTCCCCATTGAGCAGGGAGCTCCCTGTGGGGCTCAATCTCAGGACCCTGAGATCATGACCAGAGGCAAAGGCAGCCACTTAACCAACTGAGCCACCCAGCCGATCCCCCTGCCCCACCTCACTTTCAATCTGTAGGTGTCTTCGGGTGTGAAATGATTCTCTTGTAGACAACATATCAATGGATCTTGTTTTTTTTTTTTTTTCATCTGATACCCTCTGTCTTTTGATTGGAGCATTTAGCCCATTTACATTCAGAGTAACTATTGGAAGATATTAATTTAGTGCCGTTGTATTACCTGTAAACTCACTGTTTCTGTATATTGTCTATGTTACTTTGGGGCTCTCTCGTCACTTAAAGGATCCCTTTTTAATATTCCTTGCAGGCTGGTTTAGTGATCACAAATTCTTTTAGTTTCTGTTTGTTTTCTTTACCTCTCTTTCTGTTCTGAATGATAGCTTTGCCGGATTAAGCATTCTTGGCTACATATTTTTCTCATTTAGCAGTCTGAATATATTGTGCCAGTTCTTTCTCGCCTGCCAGGTCTCTGTGGATAGGTCTGCTGCCAGCCTTATCTTTCTACCTCTGTAGGTTGATGACCTTTTGTCCCAATCAGCTTTCAGGATTTTCTCTTTATCTTTGAAATTTGCAAACTTCACTATTATATGTCAAGGTGTTGACCTATTTTTATTGATTTTTGATGGAGATTCTCTTTGCCTCCTGGACTCAAGTGCCTGTTTCCTTCCCCAGAGCAGGGAAATTCTCAGCTATAATTTGCTCAAATATACCTTCTGGGCTCTCTGTCTCTTGCTCTCTTTCCTCTGCCTCTGGGACCCCAATTATTCTAATATTGTTTCACGACACTTGGGAACTCTGCCGCACTCAGGCACCCCTGTTCTTTCTGTGACCCCAGGGATCCTGAGACCACACTGTCCCATCCAGGATTCCACCTCCTTTGCCACCTGAGCACCTTTTAAGGCAGGGACATCCCTCACCAGAGCATATTTCTAAAAGTTCCAATTTTACACTTTGATCCTTATCACTTTCCTGTAGCCAGCTTAGGGAGCGCCCTTCCCCCACACTTTATCTTCCAATATATCACCTCAAATTCACTTCTCCTCACCTCCTGCCTTGCAAAAAGTGGTCACTTTTCTATTTGTAGAATTGCAGCAATTCTTTTCTTAGATGTCTGGTTGAGTTTGATAGCTATCTAGCTAAATTCCATTGACTAAATGAAACTAGGGTCCCCTACTCAGCCATCTCCCCAAGAAGCTGAATTTTTATTCTAATTATTGATTTTTGTTAGTTTGGTTCCTTAGTCTTTTTATTTCTTCTTTGTGTATCTTCTTGATATGTTTGTTTTGAATAGGTTCTCTTTCCTTTTTGAGTTTTTGAGTTGTTTCCTTTCCCTTCTTCTATATTTACCTCTCTCTGTCTAGTAGGTTTCCTGTTGCCTCTCCACCCTCCCATGTAAGAACACGTATAAAAAGGGTAGCTTAGATTAAGGATATCAAAGATTAAGTCATCGAGTCAGTTGTTAACTTGTTTCATTTCCTGCACTTGAGACGTTAATGAGAGTCTTACCCTTCATAGTTCTGTAACTTTCTAAAAATCCTAAACTATTGTTAGCAAATTTATAATTGCTTTTTAGAAGCCAAGGTATTGTATTCCAACCCACAGCTTCAAGGAATGAACTAGTTCCATTTGTTTGTTTTTGTTTGGTTTGGTGTTGTTTGTTTGTTTGTTTTTAAGAGAACCAGTGAGGTTTCTTTTTTTTTTTTTTTTTCCTTTTTAAGGTTTGTATTTATTTGACAGAGAGAGAGCACAAGCAGATGGAAAGCGAGAAGCAGGTTTCCTGCTGAGCAAGAAGCCCGATGCAAGGGCTCAATCACAGGATCCTGGGATCATGACTTAAGCCGAAGAAGGCAGATGCTTAACTGACTGAGCCACCTAGGTGCCCCAAACTAGTTCTGTTTGAGTGGAGCACTGTTAGTTCTTGTTATTTCCTAGAAGCCTATGCCCTGGCTGTCACTGTCTGATTTCAGACCCAGAATTGAGTAGGCCCATAGCTTCACCCCATAATCATTTTTATATTTGTTTAGTTTCTATTTCATAAATCTAGATATGCCTCTTTATTGTTTTTGTTTTATCTGTTATTGCTCCTACTTTAGAGCAGAGCTGCTTTATGAAAACTAGAAAATACTACACTATTTCTTAGTAGGATAACCCTTTTTAAAGTTCAGTTCCACTTTTTGTGATGTGATACAATATGAAATAAACACAACTTATGAATTATTCTTGCCAAAAATGTTAACCCGATTCTAATTAAACCTTTAGATGCAATGTTTAATTTAACTGGAAATGTAGAGGATAGAGATATATTTAAACAACATTTTGGGGTCTCCTGCATGGCTTAGTCAGTTAAGCATCCAGCTCTTGATTTCGGCTTAGGTCATAATCTCAGGGTCATGAGATTGAGCTCCATTTTGGGCAGGGAGTCTGCTTGAGATTCTTTCCCTCTGCCTCTCTCCACACATGCACTCTCCCTCCCCCAAAAAACAACATTATGGGGAAACACAGATCCAGAAATGTAAGATATTTGAAAACAAAACTGACTCGGGGTGCCTGGATGGCTCAGTCAGTTAAGCATCTGCCTTCAGCTCAGGTCATGATCCTAGAGTTCTGCGCTCAAACCTCGCTGTGGGCTCCCTGCTCATTGGGAAGCCTACTTCTCCCCTTCCCACTGTGTGGCGCTCCTCCTCCTTGCGTGTGCACATTCTCTCTCTCTGTCAAATAAATAATTTTTTTTTAAAGATTTTATTTATTTATTTGTCAGAGAGAGAGAGAGCGCGCGAGAGCAAGCACAGGCAGACAGGCAGGCAGAGGGAGAAGCAGGCTCCCCGCCGAGCAAGGAGCCCGATGTGGGACTCGATCCCAGGACGCTAGGATCATGACCTGAGCCGAAGGCAGCTGCTTAACCAACTGAGCCACCCAGGCGTCCCAATAAATAATTTTTTTAAATGAATAAAATGGGCTCTACTGTTCAAAAAGTCAAGGACATTTAAAAGAAACAGGATGATTCTAATTTAGAAGAGATGAGGAAACAACCAAACACAATGTGTGAACCTTAATTGAATTTTTGTTCAAAGAAAGCCACAATAACCTAAAAGACATTTGACTCTTACAACTCAATGATAAAAAAGCAAATAACCTAATTTTTCAAATGGGCAATATCTCCGAATAGACATTGCTCCAGAGAAGAGCTAAAAGTGGCCAATAAGCCCATGAAGAGATACTCAACATCATTAACTGTCAGGGAAATGAAAAACAAAACCACAGTGAGATACTACTTTATACCCACTAGGATGGCTAAAGTGAAAAAGATAAATAATAACAAGTGCTGGCAAAGATGTGGAGAAATTGGAACACTCATGCACTGCTGGTAGGAATATAAAATGGCCCAGTTGCTTTGGAAAACAATCTGGCAGTTCCATAGAAGGTTAAGCATAGTTACTGTATAATCCAGCAATTCCATACCTAGGTATACCCAAGAGAACAAAAACATAAGCCCACACAAAAGCTTGTATATAAATGCTCATAAAAACATTAGTTATAATAGCCAAAAAGTGGATACAATGCAAATGTCCATCAACTGATGGATGGATAAACATAATTCAACAATGAAAAGGAGTGAAGTACTGATAAATGCTACAAAATGGATGAACCTTCAAAACATTATATAAGGTAAAAGTAGCTGATCATGAAATAACTACAAATGGTATGATTCATTTATAATAAATTCTCATTATTTGCAGATGATGTATTTGCAGATTTTCTTACTCACTAAAATTTATTGTAACACCAAAATCAATACTTAGGGCACTTTCATGATCACTCACAGACATGCATAGAGTAGCAAAGATCTGAGTCATCTCTCAGCTGGGGTTGAACAAAGCAATTCTCTCACTTTTTTTTTTTTTTTAATATATTTATTTGTCAGAGAGAGAGAGAAAGTGTACAAGTGGGAGGGCAGCAGGTAGAAGGAAGAGAAGGAGCTACCCCACTGAACAAGGAGCCGGATGTGGGGCTCGATCCCAGGCCCCTGGGATTGTGACCTGAGCCAAAGGCAGATGCTTAACTGACTGAGCCACAGAGGCTTCCCGACACTCTGGGCTTTTGTTTCCGCTTTATGCTATAAACAGGTATCCTTTTTACAATTAATGGAGGCCACGTTTTTCATATTTTGGTAATTTTGATGTTTTAAAATGGCATCTAACCGTAATGCTGAAGTACATTGTTTCCCCCAGGAGCAGTGATTCCATATTTGCTAATTCAGTGTTCACAGCAACTTTACAGAATGACTGTTGAAATAAGAATTGACTATACATGAGATATCTAGAATAGACAAACCCATAGACACAGAAATTAGATCAGTTTTTGCCTAGGATTAGGACTAGAGCAGGAAATAGGTAGTGACTACTAATGGATATGGGATTTCTTTCTGAGATGATGAAAGTGTTCTGGAATTACATAGGTTGATAGTTGTACATCTCTGTGAATATACAAAAAGCTCATTGAATTTTATACTTTAAATAGCTCTTTATACTTTAAATAGCTGAGTTCATGGTATATGATTTTATCTCATTAAAGCTGTTTAAAGACATTTGATGGTATTTGTTATCTGTTGTCTGTTCAAATGTTTAAAGACATTTGAAGGTAATTGTTATCTGTTGAATATCAGTTGGATAATGATGAGATTGTTAATTTTTAGAAATGGGAAAATGGTATGGTTTTGTATGAAATATCTTTACTCTTAGAAAATCCATGCTGAGGGAGCTTGGGTGGCTCAGTGGGTTAAAGCCTCTGCCTTCGGCCCAGGTCATGATCTCAGGGTCCTGGGATCAAGCCCCACATCTGGCTCTCTGCTCAGCAGGGAGCCTGCTTCCTCCTCTCTCTCTGCCTACTTGTGATCTCTGTCTGTCAAATAAATAAATAAAATATTTTTAAAAAAAAAAAGAAAAAGAGGGGCGCCTGGGTGGCTCAGTGGGTTAAAGCCGCTGCCTTCGGCTCGGGTCATGATCCCAGGGTCCTGGGATCGAGCCCCGCATCAGGCTCTCTGCTCTGCAGACAGCCTGCTTCTGCCTCTCTCTCTCTGTCTGCCTCTCTGCCTACTCGTGATCTCTGTCCATCAAATAAATAAGTAAAATGTTAAAAAAAAAAAAAAGAAAAAAATACATGCTGAGGTATTTAGTAGTAATATATCAAGTTTAGGGACGCCTGGGTGGCATAGTCAGTTAAGCATCTGCCTTAGGCCCAGGTCATTATCCCAGGGTCCTGCAGTCAAGTCCCTTGTAGGGCTCCCTGCTCAGCGGGGAGCCTACTCCTCCCTCTGCCTGCTGCTCTCCCTGCTTGTGCGCGCTCTCTCTCTCTCTCACAAATAAAATCTTAAAAAAAAAAAAAGGTATTAAGTCTACAAGTTACTTTCAGTGGTTCAAGAATTTTTTTTTTTTTTTAAGATTTATTTGAGAGAGAGCATACATGTTCGTGAGCATGATTGTGGGGCAAGGGAGAAGGAGAAACAGGCTCCCCGCTGAGCAGGGAGCTCTACGACACGGTTCAATCCCAGGACCCTGGGATCATGACCTAAGCTGAAGGCTGACACTTAACTGACTGAGCCACCCAAGAGCCCCTGGTTCAAGAACTTTTAAAAGACTAGAGAGTGAGAGAAAGAAAGCAAATACAGCAAAACAATAGCGGTTGTTGAATCTAGAGAGACGGAATATTGGTATCCATTGTACTTTCAACTCTTTTTGTGTTTGAAATTTTTCAAAATACAAAGTTGGGTTGGGAGACTTTGGCACATTTAGCACCGAATATACATCTTTTGTTATTCAAAGTCATAGGCCTGCTTAGTTGTTTTTATTTTGCTGGTTGTAACAGAAAGCCAGAGTATATGTGACACTGATGATACTTGTATATGCCAGAAATAGGCAGCATTCAAATCAGAGAAGAGGAAGAGGAAAACTTTTTTTTTCTTATTAAGTATTTACATTTAATTATAATTTTTAAACTATCATATTCATTGAAGTTTATAAAATAATAGAAGGATATATAAAGAAAAAACCTGTATTAATATTCTAGGTGATATATGTGTTTTAAATATTCACTAAAGAGAGACTTCAGCGTAGTGTTTGTGTCAGTACCTATTATATGCTAAGCACTGTAGTAGGTGATGGTGAAACAAGAATAACTCCTGTACCTGTACCTGAGGAGCTCATTGGTAGAAGAGGCAGACATGTATAGGAATGTAAGATACTGTATAATGATGGACAGAGAATTATGGGAAGGGCTTCTGATGATGGCAGAAGAATTAATTTAAGGGGGGCAAAAACCCTATTGAGGACAAATAGAAAAGCTAAGCAGAATATAAAAACATTTGCTTAAAAGTATCTGCTTGAATGCATTATAAAACAAATAAGAAGATAAAGATTTATGGAGTCCAGATCTAGAGAAAGATGGAAATCCACAAAGGTGAGAGTGGATTCACATAGAAGCTGCTGCTGATTCCAAAAGAAGCAGTTTGGATGATGAGAAACTAGTTGAAGAGCACATTTGACAGACTCTTGGAGCATGGTTAGAGTCTAGTGGTCTAGAATTGCTGATAAATTACCCACACCTTGGGTTATGACCCTGAAAAGATACATATAGGTATGAGGGTTTAAAAGAAGCAAACAGGCCCTTAAAAGGAAAATAAGCCCAGCTTCAAATCATCTCCATTCCCGAAATTAGATTAAGGATATCATGAATTAAAAAAAAAAAAAAAAAAGGATATCATGAATTGATAATAGCCTTAGCAGCCTGCCCAAAGTAAACGAGAAGATAATTAAGAAACCAGTATCCAGAATGAAATATATCTGGAGGAAGAGAGCATCATCCAGGGGCTCAAATTATTGCTACAGTCCCTTGTGTATATCTGATACATAAGCAAAACCAAATAACAGGGCCCAGAAAAACATTAGATAACAGAAATGGAGGGACGCCTGGGTGGCTCAGTTGGTTAAGCAGCTGCCTTCGGCTCAGGTCATGATCCCAGCGTCCTGGGATCGAGTCCCACATCGGGCTCCTTGCTTGGCAGGGAGCCTGCTTCTCCCTCTGCCTCTGCCCGTGCTCACTCTCTTTCTCTAACAAAATAAATAAAATCTTAAAAAAAAAAACAAACAGAAATGGAAATTAAGTATAACAACAGATAAAAAAACAGATTCATAGGGACTCCAGAAAATGGAGTTACCAAAGAGACTTTAAGTAAACATTGTTTTTAATATGTTGAAGGTGGTCAATAGAGGGAAACATAAGGAATTTTGGCAGATATTTGGAAACTATTAAAAGGAAGAGGAGTATCTAGAATAAAAAATACAGTAGCCAAAATTAAGAACTCATTGGGTTTAACCACAGATTAGACATTGCTGCAGAGAGAATTAGTGACTTAGAACAGTGTTCTAAGTGTGTCCTGCGAGAGTATGGACCAGCTGTTGTTTTTCAAACTGTGTAATAGCAGTCCACAAAATAATGAAACTTAGGCCAAGATTAAAGAAAGCAACATTGACACTGAGCACACCATTTAGTTTAATTGGCATTAAGAATTCATTGACTTACATTATGGTACAAGATACTTACTTTGTGGGGTGCCTGGGTGGCTCAGTGGGTTAAAGCCTCTGCCTTCGGCTCAGGTCATGATCCCAGGATCCTGGGATTGAGCCCCGCTTCGGGCTCTCTGCTCAGTGGGAAGCTTGCTTCCCTTCCTCTCTCTCTACGTGTCTCTATTTATAATCTGTCAAATAAATAAATAAAATCTAAAAAAAAATTTTTTTTTTTAAAGATACTTATTTTTGGGACCCCTCGGTGGCTAAGTTGGTTAAGCAGCTGCCTTCGGCTCAGGTCATGATCCCAGCGTCCTGGGATCAAGTCCCGCATCAGGCTCCTTGCTCAGCAGGGAGCCTGCTTCTCCCTCTGCCTCTGCCTGCCATTCTGTCTGCTTGTGCTCACTCTCTCTGACAAATAAATAAATAACATCTTAAAAAAAAAAAAAAAGATACTTATTTTGTGGTGGAATGGCCCTTGAATAGCAGTGACCTGAAGGATAAGAGGAAAATATCCAACATATTTTTGCACAAAGAGACAAAGTACAGAAAATACAGAAAGGAAGGGAAGAAATTTAGGGGATGAGGCGAGGTATAATTTACAAGTAGAGAAGATAGTCTGATAGCAGTTCTTCTCAAAATACTTGTGCTGATAACCAGTACTTTTTTTATTTTTTGGTAAGATTTTATTTGTTTATTTGACAGAGAGACACACAGTGAGAAAGGGAGCACAAGCAGGGGGAGTGGGAGAGGGAGAGATAGGCTTCCTGCTGAGCAGGGAGCCGGATACAGGGCTCATCCCAGGACCCTGGGATCACGACCTGAGCTGAAGGCAGATGCTCAGTGACTGAGCCACCCAGGTGCCCCACCAATAATTTTATAAAATACAGTAAAAATAGGGACGCCTGGGTGGCTCAGTTGGTTAAGCGGCTGCCTTCACCTCAGGTCATGATCCCAGCGTCCTGGGATCGGCAGGGAGCCTGCTTCTCCCTCTGCCTCTGCCTGCCACTCTGTCTGCCTGTGCTCGCTCTCTCTGACAAATAAATAAATAAAATCTTTAAAAAAAAATACAGTAAAAACATAGCAAAGTCAGATAACTTAAACAGTCTCATTTGTTGTAGTTTACTCATTATAGATGGGAACAAATGACTTATAAATTAGCACTGGTCCACAGACCTTATTTTAAGTAGCATGATACTAAAGAAATTGAATTCATAATTAAAATCATAATCTTGATAGATGCTGAGAAGTCACTTGATAAAATTGGGTGTTCATTCATGCTAAAAACTCTTAGCAAATAGAAATGGAAAAAGAACTACTAAATTTACAGCAGCCCTGCAACAAACATAATAATCAATGGTGACAGGCTGAGAACTTGCCCTTTGAGATCTGGAAAGAGACTGTTACCACTTCTATTCAAGATTGTATAGCATGTCTGAGGTATAATAGCTTAATCAGAGCTGTAAGAATTGAAAAAAGAAGAAATCTACCATTATTCACATACAAAATGACTGGAAATCCTTAAGATTTTTGAAAACCCAATAGAATAAAAAACAAGATTCCTGGATACAAGGACTAATTTTTTTAAATGCCTTATTTCTATGTAATAGTATCAAAATGAAATTTTAGAAGACACCATGTACAGTAGCATCAAGAAATATCAAGTATATATGAATAAATTTAGAGAAAACCTGCCAATGGAAACTATATAAAACACTATGGAGACTCAATAAAGTTATCTTTAAAAATAATTATTGAGGGGCGCCTGGGTGGCTCAGTGCGTTAAAGCCTCTGCCTTCAGCTCAGGTCATGATCCCAGGGTCCTGGGATCGAACCCGGCATCGGGCTCTCTGCTCAGCAGGGAGCCTGCTTCCTCCTCTCTCTCTGCCTACCTCTCTGCCTACTTGTGATGTCTGCCAAATAAATAAATAAAAATCTTTTCTTTTTTTTTTTTTTTAAGATTTTATTTATTTATTTGTTAGAGAGAGAGCGGGAGTGAGCACAGGCAGAGGCAGGGGGAGAAGCAGGCTCCCCACTGAGCAAGGAGCCTGATGTGGGACTCGATCCCAGGACGCTAGGATCAGACCTGAGCTGAAGGCAGCCGCTTAACCAACTGAGCCACCCAGGCGTCCCAAATAAAAATCTTTAAAAAAAAAAAATCATTATTGAGAAAAATCTTTCAGAGGCCTAATAAATGTGAGTTGAAACTCACTTGATGTGGTTTATTTCAAATTAACCTACAGATTCAGTGTAATCCCATACAGTCTCAATAGGGTTTTGGGGGGAAGATGTGGAACTTCAAGCTCTAAAATGTGTGTAGAAATTCAAAGTGTAGAAATTCAAAGGGTCAAATAGCCAAAACATTCTTGAAGTTGAAGAACATTGTAGGAGGACTTGCTTAACTGGATACTAAGACCTATTATAAAACTATAGTAATTAAGATAATGACATTTAGGTACAAGGATAGACAGATACATGGTTGTACCCAACTCTGAGAAAATAGATTAAGGATACTTCTAATAATGCCGGCATAGCTAAACAAGAAAATAGCAAAGTTTAGTCAGCTGTTTTACTTCTTCATTTTGTTTTAAGACTGAGATTCTAAGCATGTGGATATTAGCGACTGTACCTTATTCTTACACATCTTCAGTAGATCTGTTGTTAACACTAGATATGTAAGAAGTGTTTAATTAGTTACTTTGAATTGAATTTATTATGTGCTTAAGTTGATATTTTGAATCTTTATCTGGTTTTAGATCTGCTGATTTGGGTCCTCCTTTATTGACAAGACCTGGACAACCTACACTTACCAGAGTGCCCCCACCTATTCTTCCAAGGCCATCACAGCAGACAGGAAGCAGCAATGTGAATACTTTCAGACCTGCTTACAGTTCATTTTCTTCAGGATATGGTGCCTATGGAAATTCATTTTATGGAAGCTATAGCCCTTATAGTTATGGATATAATGGGTTGGGCTATAACCGCCTTCGTGTAGATGATCTGCCACCTAGTAGATTTGTTCAGCAAGCTGAAGAAAGCAGCAGAGGTGCATTTCAGTCCATTGAAAGTATTGTGCATGCATTTGCCTCTGTCAGTATGATGATGGATGCTACCTTTTCAGCTGTCTATAACAGTTTCAGGGCTGTATTGGATGTAGCAAATCACTTTTCCCGACTAAAAATACATTTCACAAAGGTTTTTTCAGCTTTTGCATTAGTTAGGACTATAAGGTATCTTTACAGACGATTGCAGTGGATGATAGGTTTAAGAAGAGGCTCTGAGAATGAGGACCTATGGGCAGAAAGTGAAGGAACTGTGGCTTGCCTTGGTGCTGAGGACAGAGCAGCTAACTCAGCAAAATCTTGGCCAATATTCTTGTTCTTTGCTGTTATCCTTGGTGGTCCTTACCTCATCTGGAAACTGCTGTCTACTCATAATGATGAAATAACAGGTAAGAGTAAGAGAATGGGTTCAAAAACCTTTTAACAGTCTCAAATTTCAAGAATGAATTTGTTAAGTATTCATTTGTTAAGAATTCATTTGTATTTAATATTTTGATCCAGTTACATTTTCAGTTAAGAACTTGAAAACTGGAAAACGAATATGTAGCAAAAACAGGCTTATTGATTTATTTATTGTTTGCTTAATATAACAGTACACATTGCCTGATTACTGTTTATAACATACTGAACTTAATGCTGTAGAGGATACAAAGATACAGAGGACATAATTCCCTTATCTTTCTTTATTTGTTGTTTTTTTCCTCCCTTCTCTTTCTAATACTTATTGGCCGGGAAATGGCTAAGACAATACACAGATGATTGTAATTTTGGCTTGAAGAAAAAGAGAAAGTTCATAATAAATATCCTAGTGAACATATTGTTGGATTTTATATGGTGTTAATTATAGAATTTACTTTGGGGGGTACTTTTCTCTTGGCAAATAAATTTATGCAGTTTATAAACCATAGTGAACTGTAAACCCTAACCCTTAATCTTAATTCTTAATTTGGTTGTAGACAATACGAACTGGGCAAGTGGTGAGGATGACCATGTAGTTGCTAGAGCAGAATATGATTTTGCTGCTGTATCTGAAGAAGAAATTTCCTTCCATGCTGGTGATATGCTAAACTTAGCTCTCAAAGGTAATAAGACAAGACATGAATAAATTAGAATTATCCATGAATTTTTTGAATTTGTAAATGGAGTATTAAAAACTGCAACAGGGGTGCCTGGGTGGCTCAGTGGGTTAAAGCCTCTGCCTTTGGCTCAGGTCATGATCCCAGGGTCCTGGGCTCGAGCTCCACATCGGGCTCTCTGCTTGTCGGGGAGCCTGCTTCCTCCTCTCTCTGTCTGCCTCTCTGCCTAGTTGTGATCTCTGTCAAATAAATAAAATCTTAAAAAATAATAATAAATAAATAAAAACTGCAACAAAGAATCTTGGTCATTGTTAGTTGACTCAGAATTAGTTGCTAGGATTTCTCTTTTGTGTCAGTTTAGAACTTCCAGACCTGGGGCGCCTGAGTGGCTCAGTGGGTTAAAGCCTCTGCCTTCGGCTTGGGTCATGGTCCCAGGGTCTTGGGATCAAGCCCCACATCGGGCTCTCTGCTCAGCAGGGAGCCTGCTTCCTCCTCTCTCTCTGCCTGCCTCTCTGACTACTTGTGATCTCTGTCTACCAAATAAATAAATAAAATCTTTAAAAAAAAAAAAAAAAAAAGAACTTCCAGACCTGGGAGTGTGGGGATGGGGAATGCCCAGCATGTTTGTTCCAATATTATTTCACTGAGATGAGGAAAGATTTTGTTCATATAATCTCTTCTAAACTCAAAACTTGAATTCCAATTTCTGTTAATCCCCACACAAAAACACGAAGTAAGCACTACATGTAATAAATCTAACAACCCAAAGAAATTATCCAGTGTTATGTAAGTATCCCCGTCAGTCTTTGGTTGCTCAGACTGGTATTGCTTTCATTTTTATTTGAATAGTGTTTACTTCAGAAACTCCAACATGAATATTTTAGGAATTACTCTCATGAAGTATTAAGAATCTCAGCAAAAAATTTATACACATCTCAGGTTTATATTTTAGACCAGGTCACTAATAGTTTTTAATGGCTCCAGACAAAATGGCCTTTTCCCTTTAGCTTTCCCCAGTAATGATGATCAGAATTTTTACTGGATTTGGGGGGAAAAAGAAAAGATTTTTGTGTGTTTGAGGTTTACTAGGAAAAGTAACATTTTGTTGGTAAAGATACTAGTGACAATAACAGCTGTCCTTTATAGTATAAGGCACTATAATTTACATCTTGCATTTAACCCTTATAATAATTATATGATGTGGGTACTCTTATTATACTGTTCCTATTGTAGTTATGAGAAAACTCCAAATGACTAAATTGTCTAGGATCACAAAGCTGGGATGTGATGGAGCTAGACTATGAACCTAGGTTTGTCCCACTTCAGAACCTATACTTATAACTACTTCGGCTGTTTTCTTTGTGATCTATTAATGGAACTTGAGCCTTTAATTAGTTTTAGTCATTCTTTATATAGGGAAATAATATTGTCAATGTTCACATTATTTGATTATTATATAAATAATTGAAAAATATGGGTCAAATTTGCTAAATCTCTGCCACATCCCTCAGACACAAAACCTAGGCTTCTAAGTATTATATTCATGTTTTTCTTCTAGTGAAAATAGCCCTTTCAAATAATTAGTTTTAACTAATCTAAATAAAATATTAAAAAGCTCAAGTGTGGTTTCTTTCAATTACATTATACTATTTAAGGAAATTTTTATATCTCAAATTATTCGTCCACTAATGATGCTGCTTAACACTGTGGCTTTGCTTCTTTGCTTTTCTCCATTGCTCACGTAAAGTACGTTTGAGCATTTAGAACAAAATCAGTCACAGACATGGGTGATTTTAGGTGTTTTATTTTTTTTTCCTCTATTGTAAAGTAGTAAACATAAAAATTTCATATTGTGCCTGACTTACAGTGTTGAACTAAAACTGAACGTTAAACAGCTTTTTAAAGATACAGGCTATCTTGAAAGTACCAAAATACAAAATCAAATATACTAAAAATCTTTTCTTCTTTAAGCTTAGAGTATTGCCTTACCTTTTTTGTTATGTGGCTAGAGATAATTGAAGTCTTTATCTTTGCCCATCTTGGATTAAAATCAGCAGTATTCACTTTCTTGAATTGTTCATCATGAGGGCGCTTGACTGGCTTGGTTAGCATCCAACTCTTGATATCAGCTCAGGTCTTGATTTCAGAGTCATGAGTTCAAGCCCCACATGGGGTTCCATGCCAACATGGAGGCTACTTTAAAAAAAGAAAAAAAGAATTTTTCATCACAATCAAATAGAATGAATTTTATATTTTGGCCAAAAGTATATAAAGAAATTTGTCTTGTATAAAGGTATATATTTTCTATAGTTGCTCTTAACTTCTTTTGAGAAAGAATGAGAAATTCATTTCTTAAATTTCAATTTAAAATATGGAAAACACTGATGTTAGTTTCAGCTTTTGGGAGAACTGAATCTCCTTACTCTATGAATGGACCAACTGATAGAAGCTTCATGTCCTTCGAGGTTGAAAACATATTTGGTAAGTATAAAATAAAAAGTGTAAATTATAAGATGGGATCCTAGAACTGGTAAGCCTACTCATCGTTTGATTTGGAATATATATATTGTTTGTTTATATATTTTAGTATGTAAGAGTAACACAGATTTTACTTAATATTTTGTTATCGATATTTTTTGGACTCCAAAGTGTGTTATAATTACAAGGCTGTCTTTTTCTTCCATCAGAACAGCAACCCAAAGTTCGTGGTTGGCTTCTGGCTAGTCTTGATGGTCAAACAACAGGACTTATACCTGCTAATTATGTCAAAATTCTTGGTAAAAGAAGAGGTAGAAAAGCAGTGGAATCCAGCAAAATATCCAAGCAGCAACAACCTTTTAACAACACAACACTTACTAAAGGAGGCACCGCTGCTGATTCTTTGGATGAACAGGAAGCTGCCTTTGAATCTGTTTTTGTTGAAACTAATAAGGTTCCAGTTGCACTTGATTCCACTGGGAAGGGTGGAGATAAACAAGATCTTTGATATCTTTCATGTTTGCCTGCAGTTGAACTATACTTTTAAAAAATTACTTCTTACAAAGAAATTAATCTACAATCCAATGAACATATTTGTTAATGGCTGTTCAGGTGTTTTGCTGCTAGAAATTATTAAAGTTGTACACTAGTGTGTTGGTCTGGTGACCTGGTTACATTTTACAAGTTATTGGACCATGAGGATATTTGTTTCACCTAGATTTTAAGATTATGGAGACTGCTATCATTTTCATCTTATTTAAAATCCTATGTTTTATTGAAAGTAAGATTGATGAACTATGGAATACACTGTTTGCTATAGTAGGGATCTTAAATGCTTTTTAAAGTTAGAGCTTAATTGATTTGGAATCCTCAGAAATTGAGTGATAACATATAAGTATGAAAACAGGCAAAAGTCTACTTTTTTTTTTTACAACTTTAAACTGAATAATAAAATTTTCTGATCTGTGTTATATCCAGTCTTGGGTTTGCTTTAGACAGTAATAAGTTTTTACTTACCAACAATTGATACTGTTAACTTCTATTGTATTTTTAAAAATTTATCTTGAAAAGGTCACTTGAAGTATTCTGAAGGAGATGGTTCTAGAGTGATATTTAGCCCTTCTAGTTTTTCCTGCTAATAAAAAGGCTGAAGTTTATCTTTCTTACAGATTATTTCAGTTTCTCCTGAGGATCATAGAACTTTTTATCCCTTTACAATATGACTAGTTGTGCTTGCTTTGGCAGCACATATACAATATGACTAGTTTTCATCCTGGGTAAATCAGAATATATGAAAGATTTACTTTATTTTTCCCCAGCCAAGACTCAAATCCTTTGAGTCTGCACATAACAATATAATCAGTTCTAGCAGTAATGATTTAAATCTTTTCATGGATTTTCTACTTTTCTGTAGTGTAATTACTTTTTAAATTCCATAGTCAGGCTGTTCTTTAAACCTTGAAAATGTGTCACATTGGATACACATTTCTTTTAGGTTTAGTTTTTACTACCGAGACTATAAATAAAGTGGTGAATTGCCATTTAGCATATGATAATACTATATGACTTGTTTTGTGTTTAATAATGACTTTAAATACAGTTAAATTTCAGTACACTGAGTATTTCCCCCACAAAATTGGAAAATCCGTATACTTGCTGTGATCATACTACAAAATAATATTAGGAATACAGGTGTACAAGAATACATTTACAGATATGGTTCAAAATGTGGAATTATTTGATAAAGATTTTGATTATTTTCATCTTTTTATAGACTTTATGTTCATCAAATAAATAATTCTAGAATACTTCACACAAAAACATACAAGAACCAAATACATACTCAGTATAAATTTTACTGAAGGCTTTTTGGGAACCTCTATTTTGAAAGGACAGTATAAGTAACATGTAATTTAAAATATAAATATTGACCCCATGCAGAAAAAAATTATTTGATAGTAAAATTTATTTATCTTAGGCTTATTTTTTTAACACCCAGATATTATTTAGTCTTCAAGTTGAGATAAAGTTTCTTGTATATTATTTTACATTTGTATTCTACAGTTACAGGTTCTGCTTTTTGTTGTTGTTAGAGTAATTTATGGAAATTTTGCCCTTGAGACAATATTCAATAAAACAGATTATTAAATTTGATGTTGAGACATCTAAATTGATTGCTAGAAATGAAGTAAGGTTGGAATGCTGAGTCAGCACTATTTAGGTTAGAAAAGCTGAGTCTCTAGGATAGAATTTTGACTACTATTAAAAGTGTGTAAGGAGGGGCGCCTGGGTGGCTCAGTGGGTTGGAGCCTCTGCCTTTGGCTCAGGTCATGATCCCAGGGTCCTGGGATCGAGCCCTGCATCGGGCTCTTTGCCCTGCATGGGGCCTGCTTCCTCCTCTCTCTCTGACTGCCTCTCTGCCTACTTGTGATCTCTGTCTGTCAAATAAATAAATAAAATCTAAAAAAAAAAAAAAAAGTGTGTAAGGAGAAGAGTATAGCACAGAATGAATGACAAAAACAATTTCACTTTTTGGTTTTCAGCTAAGTACACTAAATTGAAGTATACATTATCTGATAACTATTTGTGTCTGAAAATTCCTTTTCTATTAGAATTCTGGAAAAGGAAAAAGCAGAGAAATTTTATAGCCTTTTTTTATCATGACAGTTTTAGTATAATTTTTTGGATGAGATTAAATGTAATGTTCACAGCTCTAATACTGTTTTTAGGAACTCATTTAAGTACTACTTTACAGAAATTACTAACTGAAACCAAAACATTTTCAATTAAATAGAACAATAAATCACAAGTTACAATAAGAAAAGTTTCATGTACATTATTTTTCTGATCGTATTTTATCAGTTTAGAAAGGAAAAGGTAACAGGATTATAAATTTTTATGTTTTAACATTTATTTGGATACTTCATTCAGTCTGTCATTATGTCATAATTATACATTTACTTGAACACAGCTGTCCTTTATCTTATGCTTTCTTTAATGGAAAAGGAAGAAAAATTGTTCTTCAGTTAAAATTTCATTTTTAATAGGTTGTGAAATTACTTTTACTGGACAAATAAAGGTATATTAAACTTGGCTGACACTTTTTTGAAGATAAACAACTCTTTTTGCAGGATTGAAATTAATATAAAAAGTATCTTTTTCTTCATATTGTGTATATTAACTACTGCAAACCAGTCTGTTCTATTTCCTTGTGATTTAAAGAAAAATATCAGATTTACATTTACATAACAATTACCTAGAGGGTTATAAATGAAAACAAGACCACAAATCTACGTTTTGGGAAATCTAGATATTAGTCAAAATATCACTATGAACCTACTATAAGACTTAACTCACAATTATTTTTTTAGTTTCCTCATTGATAACATTGGGGATAGCTGCTACATCTGCCTCCTGAGAGAGTGCTCTTAAAAAATGTAAAGCAAGGGACGCCTGGGTGGCTCAGTTGGTTGGGCGGCTGCCTTCAGCTCAGGTCTTGATCCCAGCGTCTTGGGATTGAGTCCCACATCGGGCTCCTTGCTCGGCGGGGAGCCTGCTTCTCCCTCTGCCTCTGCCTGCCACTCTGTCTGCCTGTGCTCGCTCCTGTGCTTTCTCTCTATCTGACAAATAAATAAATAAAATCTTTAAAAAAAAATGTAAAGCAAAATCAAAAGTATGATGTTACAGCAAGTACATATGTTTTGTAAATTTTTCTGTATATATTAAAATTCCTTACATCCTGGGGCGCCTGGGTGGCTCAATGGGTTAAAGCCTCTGCCTTGGGCTCAGGTCATGATCCCAGGGTCCTGGAATTGAGCCCCATGTTGGGCTCTCTGCTCAGCAGGGAGCCTGCTTCCCCTCCTCTCTCTCTGCCTGCCTCTCTGCCTACTCGTGATCTCTATCAAATAAATAAATAAAATCTTAAAAAAAAACAAAAACTCCTTACATCCTGAAAAACGTCACAAAGACTTTATATCTATCTAGAATTTCAGAATTTCATATACTTAATTAAAAATCAAAGTTCACTTTACTTGTAACTTTGCTCAAGACATAATTTAAAATTATTTTGCTGAATACGAGAATGGCCTAATACAGAAAAACACATTGGAAGATTTATTCAACACAAGAAGTTTTGTTTTTTTAGCATTGCCTTGAAATGTTCTTTCATATCAGTTTTTTATTTGGCTTATCTTATTTGGGAGAATGAACTGTTTCTTCAGTTCATAACTCAGCAAATGCATGAATCCTGTGGAATACTTAACCATATGCCCCATGAATAGTTTTTCACATTTAAAGAAATAATGTTTAAACATTATTTTTTTTTAATTTTTTTTTTTAAGATTTTATTTATTTATTAGAGAGAGCGAGCGAGCACAGGCAGACAGGCAGGCAGAGGCAGAGGGAGGAGCAGACTCCCTGCTGAGCAAGGAGCCCGATGTGGGACTCGATCCCAGGACGCTGGGATCATGACCTGAGCCGAAGGCAGCCGCTTAACCAACTGAGCCACCCAGGCGTCCCAGTGTTTAAACATTATTAACAGTGTTTCTGCTCATGTAAAGTAAGTGTTTTGGTTTGTAAGGATCTCAGGTGTTCAGAATCGAGTCAGTCATTGGTCATACTCTATGACACTCATATCCTTGGTCTGGAAAGGCTACAATTTTGTTCTGTGGTATTTCACCTTACTAGTTTTTATTCCTCTCCTGCCTACAAATCCATACTCCTTATTCCCTACTATATTTAATGTTTATCCTTCCAAGCCATTTTCCAAAATTTGGATATATTTCCTTGGAAAACTACATATTTTATGTTTCTGTGGTATAAATCTCATTTTGCTCCTAACTTTCATAAAATATTGGGTTTTAAGACTATTCATGTTACCTTATATAAGGTGCTCCTGACTGGTGCATGTCCTGCATTCATGTACAATCTTTTCCTCTAGTCATAGATTCTCTCTCTTTTTTTTAAATATTTATTTATTTATTTATTTGACAGACAGAGATCACAAGTTGGCAGAGAGGCAGGCAGAGAGAGAGGAGGAACCAGGCTCCCCGCCGAGCAGAGAGCCCAATGCGGGGCTTGATCCCAGGACTCTGGGATCATGACCCAAGCCAAAGGCAGAGGCTCCAACCCACTGAGCCACCCAGGTGCCCCTTTGCTGTGAGTTTTATGCTAGTTAGCCTTTTATCAAAAAAAGTTCCCTTTGGGGCACCTGGGTGGCTCAGTTGGTTAAGGGTCTGCCTTCAGATCAGGTCATGATCTCAGGGTCCTGGGATGGAGTCCCACACTGGGCTCTCTGCTCGGCAGGGAGCCTACTTCTCCCTCTTCCTCTGTGCTCTCTCTCAAAGTCCTTTTTTAAAGAAAGTTCCCTTTTAATGCTAATCTAAATCTGTTTAATGCTACTCTAAATTTGTTTAGATTGTCTTGATTTTTCACCTTTAGTAATAGTATGATGAAGAACATTGATTTTTTGATATCAAAAAATTCTCTGAGAATTTACAAGGACCTTTTCTGTAGAAGTCACTGGGCAAGGTCCTGAGCAAATCTTGGGAAACTTAGGGTTATCCATAGTTAGTTTTTGGAAAGTGGCAGCTATTAGAACTAAGTATCTGCTTGTAACACAGTCTAGGGGAGTGGGCTGCTAAGGCTCTTCTGCTTTTGAGTTCCTGCCTTTTTTTTCTTTTCCCCTGCTTTTAGTTCAGTTCTCAGGAGTAGATCAAAGCAGAACACTTGTGTGTTCTCAAATGATCAGGGAACAGGGCTTGAAGGAAAAGAGCAAGGAGTTCTTCACCACGTGGTTTAGCTAACCAAGTACAGCTAATAAGCTAGGCCAGGTTCACCCAGGCTCAATCAGATTAAAAATATGCTATAAAGAAAGCATCACTCTATAGTTCTTTTGAGTCATCCTGCACAAGTCTGAACTGATGGTTCTCTTTGTTTTGAGGTTTGCATTTTCCTACAGGTTTCCCCTGTTGTGTATCTTTATCTTTCATGATAAATATTTTCCTCATGTTTCTGCTGAACTTTGGTTGTCTGCTTATTTTTAAGAATAAGAGACTAGGGGTGGCTGGCTACCTTAGTAGTAGAGCATATGATTCTTGATAATTAGGATCATGAGTTGAAGCCCCATGTTGGGCATAGAGCTTACTAAACAATAATAACAAAAAACGAAGAGACTATAAACAGCTGATTGAAGACCTTGAATAGGCAGGTGAGGCTTGTTGTCTATGAACTTTATGTTACAACTATTTTGGAGGCCATGGCACACAATTTGTTAATATTTCCCTGAATTCAGCTATCCATCCAGTCTCAGAGTAACCCACCTAACTTATAAGTGTTCAGGAAAACATCAGAAAGCACTTTCACTGTAAGTATGTGATCTAGGGAGAGTGCAGAGGGGGTATAAAATTACATCTGTACAAATCTTTCAACCTCACTAATCAGCTAACACTCCTCCTCTGAGAAGCAGAGAGGAGCAAAAGTAGGAAAAATAAGCACCCAAGTGTCATTCTGGAGAAATGCTTCCATGTGGAAACATGGAATAGGAAATTATGTTACACTGAAGAGTGTGTTAGACTGAACTTTTGTTTTTTAAGTAATCTCTACACCCAACCTAGGCCCCAACCTAAAACCCAGGGATTAAGAGTAGCATGCTTCACCATCATAAGCCAGCCAGGTGCCCCTGAACTTGTATTTTTTTTTTTTTTAATTATTTGTCAGAGAGAGAGAGAGAGCGCAGGAGCGAGCACAGGCAGACAGAGTGGCAGGCAGAGGCGGAGGGAGAAGCAGGCTCACTGCTGAGCAAGGAGCCCGATGTGGGACTCGATCCCAGGACGCTGGGATCATGACCTGAGCCGAAGGCAGCCGCTTAACCAACTGAGCCACCCAGGCGTCCCTGAACTTGTATTTTAAATTCATCTTTATATTTGCTTATTTTTTTGGTCTCTTTTCTACTTCCAAGTGGAACATATTTAAAATCTCCATTTGATAGCTTCTCATGGTTTTATCAGTTTTTATTTCATATATTTCTGCCACCTTACTATAAGTTTAGTATTTACATACTTTCAGGTTTGTTTTTGTTGTTTTTAATAGGTCAAATTTTCTTCTTCAGGTTTTGTTTTGTTTTGTTTGTTTTTGTTTTGCTTTGGAGCTTTTTGCTGCAGAAAGCCTTATTGTTTCCATTTGGCCCAGGCTTGGGAGAAGGCTCCAGGGTGATTAAAAAGCAGCCTTGCGGCTGCAGGGACAGGCTCAGGCACCAGCTGGGTGGACGGGACGCCAGAGGGGCCCCTCAAAGGCTGCTGGGGTCCTCCTGTTGGAGTGTGAGCCTCTCCCTGAGATCCTCGCCCAGCCCAGCCTGGGGGGCCAGCCGGCCTGTGGAGGTGAGTTAGGGGCCTGCACATCTTGATTGCCTTCTCATTGTGGTTCTCCAGCAAGTCCCAGAGATGGGGCCTGTGTGCGCAGAACCCAGGGCGTGCAGATCCAGACCGGCGGGGCTCTGGCTCCTCTCCAGGGAGACGTCCGTGGCATCCAGGGTCTTACCACACTCCTCTTGGGACCAATTCCGCACGTCTCAGGAAAGGGCACCGCCTCTTTGCCGATTTCGAATCTTCAGGGGACTCAGCACCCTCATGCTGCCCCCCTCCCTGCCCCGTCCTCTCCTCCCCTCCCCCCCACAACAGGTGGAGGAGGTGGCCTGTGCCCTCCAGAGGCACATCGTGGAGGTCAACGTAGAAACCCTGAGAGAAGCACGTGCAGGAGGCCTGCTGAGGCCTGCTGAGCATGAGGGGACAGTGTTCTCCACCTCAATGAAATAATTCTGAGGAATCTGGGAGCTCACATCTGACAGCTAACAAGGAGCTAAACTCAAAATACTGAGTTGGTTGGTCCTGGAGGCAGAGGACGGCCAAGAAGATGGCTTCGAAGGTTGTCACTGAGAAGAAGTTTGGAAGGGGGTTGGAGGCTGATAGAAGGAAGTCCCTGGGTCCGTTCCCTCCAAACACTGTTGACACAAAAGACAGATCTGGACTGTAGGCGCACTGCCTCTTCTTGAGGTTTGAAAGCTACACATTCTCTTCCTATTCTTGTTGTGGTTACTTCTAACCCCTAGTTATGTTTATTTTTCTCTACCAGTGTTTAAAGTTGTCGATATTGGAGTCTTACAACAACACATGGCGGCTGGCACACTGTCATCCTCTCTGCTTTCTCCTCCAAACTCTTGTCCCTCTTGGTCCCCTGCCCCTCTTCCTTCATCAATGTTGGTATCACTTGAAATTTTTATTCTGCATTGTTATGGTTAATTTTTTATATTTAATACTTGCCTAGCTGAATAAATAGCTTGTTTGAAGTACTGTTTTACTAGTAAAACCAGGAGCAATCGCCTTTAATTTTTTTCTACTCTGTTTTTACCTACTTTTTTGTTTTTTAAGATTTTATTTATTTATTTGTTAGAGAGAGAGAGAGAGAGAGCACAGGCAGACAGAGTGGCAGGCAGAGGCAAAGGGAGAAGCAGGCTCCCTGCCAAGCAAGGAGCCTGATGTGGGACTTGATCCCAGGACGCTGGGATCATGACCTGAGCCGGAGGCAGCCGCTTAACCAACTGAGCCACCCAGGCGTCCCTGTTTTTACCTACTTTTAAAAAAAATTTTTATTTATTTGAGAAAGAGTGAGCACAAGTGGGGGGCGGGGGGGGGGTAGGAAGAGAGAGAAGTAGACTCCCTGCTGAGCAGGGAGCTGGACATGAGGCTAGATCTGGGACCTTGAGATCATGACCTGAGCCAAAGGCAGACACTTAACCAACTGAGCCACCCAGGCACGCCTCTTTTTACCTTATTTCTAAATAATGTGCTCATCCTGCTATTTCTTACAGATTTTAGAGGTTGTTTTAACCTGTCTCCTTGCCACCCCCCATGGCGAATTGGACTGCCTTTTGCTACTATCCCACATTTCCTCTGCACCATTTTAGACTTAGAAGTTGTGTGTCAGTAATGGCAAAGCAGCCATGCCAGCTCTGGAGCACCCACCTTTACTGTAATTTGAGAGAACAATAAACTTTGTGTTTAAACCACTGTATTTAGGGTTTGTGTTAAAGCAATTTAGTCTGTACTAAAACTAATAGAGAGATAGATGAGCTTATGAACGTAAAAAGGTTAGACTTGGTGAGCAGGGGGAAGTAGATGGAAATCTTAGATAAAATTACCCATTCTGCATAAAAGACCTCAGGAAGGAACATCTGTACAATGCCAAAGATTCTTCCTTGGGCAGAGATCATTGAGCCCTAATGAACTGGATATTTGACCTTGGACAAGTCACTTAAACTTTCCCTCACCTTGGAATAAAAAGATTGAAGAACTCCATCTTTCAAGGATTCTCTCTTGCTCTGTCATTCTGTTAAAAGGATATTTCTCTAGAAAAGATGAGAGTGGTAAGGGAAAACTTCAAACATTAAGTACCTGAACTGATTCCTCAGAGATGGCATATTGGTATGTGGATCAACAGTAGGAGCAAATGTTATGATTGGGGTCCTGTAGTAGAGCTCCATTCTCTAGCTCTGCTTGCAAACTGTCGATCATTAACTGACTTCTTTTTATTGAACTTTGCTAAAGGCAAGCACTGTCAGCCAACTCAAACTTACATTCTGACCTTATCTAAACTCCTTTCCTCAGAGCTATAGGCTTGATAATCTGCCTTCCAAGTTAACACAAGTGACACTTTCCAATACACGTAGGAAGAGTCACCAGCCTTCTAGCCTGCAATATGCTTATAGCTGCCAATGCCATGCATAGCTTAGATCTTTGTTTTTGTAGCACACCACTTTCAGGGATCAAGTTTTCCCTTTTAGGGACTACCCTAACCTTCTGTAATATACCAAAAAATACAATAGCTAAAAAAAGGTAAGCACTTTTTTTTTTTTCTCATATAACAGTCTAGCGGTAGTCAAGCAATCTAGGGCCCATTAGGCAGCTTCACTTTACAGGGTAAGTCAGGGCCAAGGTTTCTTCTATGTTCTCACTCTGCAATCACATGAGTCCTTCTAATCCTCATGATTTAAACTGGTTCACCACCATCACAACTGAGTTCAACCCTAGCAGAAAGAAAAGAAGTAGAGGGCAAGTAGCTTCTCTAAGAATTTACCTAAATACAGAGTTTGCCTAGCTTCAGGGTCTCTGCAGAAAAAAAATAGTAAAAGATTTGTAGAAAGTCAGAAGTGATATAATCACACAAAACTCTTGATATACTGTTAGCCACTTAATCATCAGATCTCATGATAGTAATTATTAGTTTGGATAGGGCTTTACTTTCTCTCTCTTTTTAAAAAGATTTTATATTTATTTACTTGAAAGCCAGCAAGTGGGGCTGGTGGAGGAGGGCAAAGGGAGAGGGAGAGAATCTCAAGCAGACTTCCCACCTAGCAGGGGAGTCAGCGGGGCACTCAACCCCACAACTCTGAGACCACTACCCCAGACAAATTCAAGAGTGAGACGCTCAGGGCACCTGGGTGGCTCAATTGGTTAAGCAACTGCCTTCAGCTCAGGTCATGATCCTGGAGTCCAGAATCAAGTCCCACACCCGGTTTCCTGCTTGGCGGGGAGTCTGCTTCTCCCTCTGACCTCTCCCTTCTCATGCTCAGTCTCTCATTTTCTCCCTCTCTCAAATAAATAAATAAAATATTTGAAGAGTCAGACACTCAACCGGACGAGTGCCTCAAGCAACCCTGTCCTTTTCTCTGTCTCTTTCAATAAATAAAATATTTATTTATTTTATTAATTTTTTTAAAGATTTTATTTATTTATTTGACAGACAGAGATCGCAAGTAGGCAGAGAGGCAGAGAGAGAGAGGAGGAAGCAGGCTGTCCGCAGAGCAGAGAGCCTGATATGGGGCTCTATCCCACGACCCTGGGATCATGACCCGAGCCAAAGGCAGCGGCTTTAACCCACTTAGCTACCCAGGCGCCCCAGATTTATTTATTTTAGAGAGCGGGGGGCGAGAGGGAGAGAGAGAGAGAGCAGGGGAAGGGGCAGAGGGATAGGGAAATAGAATCTCTAGCAGACTCTCTGCTGAGGAAGGAGACCCAGGAGGTCTTCTCAAGACCCTGAGATTACAACCTGAGCGGAAACCAAGAGTCCGACGCCTAACTGAGCCACCCAGGTGCCTCTTTTACGGTCGTTTCCGATTCTAACATTGAGTTTTGGTAATCAGAACAGATACTCTGCAAGTGGAAATAAAAGTAATTGGAACGTAATACTTACCCTACAAAACTGAACCTTATATATCTTACCAGGTTCCCAGTAATAGCATTCACCACAACAACACACGTGCAGAACCTATTAATGTTAATGAAAACTGAATTTGTAACCCAGAGCTATTTAACTTTTGCAGGAGATGCTTTCTGATGCAGGACAATGCCTCCCCCAAGATACTTTTGGTGTCCCTCAGACGATACAACTTTCCCATTCTACCTAACCTAAACAGGTATACTAAAGTGACCTACAGCGCCAACTATTTCATTCAATCTTTATCCGACTTCTTTTCTCTCCCGTTTCAGTTTCTTCTGGATTCAGAGTTGGTCACTTAAGATCCCGCCGCCAGGATCTGGTTGCTAAGAGACAAGACGCCGGGAGGGTGGGGACGCTGCACTGCGACAAGCCCGAGAGTGAAAGGAAGAGGGGGAAGGGGAAGGCAAAGGCAAGGCGCAGCGGCCCCGAGCCTCAGCTGCCTATCTGGCCACCAGCCCCAGTCCTGCAGGAGCTCGTTGCTCATTGGCTCCGCCGCTGTGGCGCTGGCCTGTGATTGGTGAGGCGGCGCGGGGAGGGGGGTGGGCGCTACCCCGCCCATGGGAGGGGCTGTGAGTGTGAGCGCAGTGGCGGGGCCTGGCGGGGCTGGCTGGCCGGGTAGCTGGAGCTTAATGGCGCGAGCGCTGGCTGTGCCGGCCGCTGCAGGTGACGGAGGCGCAGCGAGGGCCACGGCGGCCCTGGGCAGGTGAGCGAGACGCCGAGGGGCCTCGGGTGCCGGCGGGGGGCGGGAAGTGCGGCAAGGGGCGGGACCGCTGGCAGTCAGTGGCTTCCCGCTGCGGCCTCCATCCCCGCCGGTCCCGGCCGGGGTCCCGCTAGCCCAAACGCCCGCGAACGTCCCCGCGCGCAGCCTGCACTTCGCAGGCCCTGCCAGCCCCGGGTCCCCGCCGCCCGCCCCGCCTGCGCACCAGCTGTGGGAACCCCGGCGTCTGCCCGCCAGGCCGCGCCCCGTGTCTCTGCTCGCATCTTCCCTCAGCCTCGCCCTGCTGCGCGGAGCCTTTGTCCGCTCCCTCCCCCCCCTGCCCCAAAGGGGGAGGGGGCGACACCGTAGGCTCGGAAACCCTGAGGACGCGCCTGGAAGTGAGCCTCTGCGCGGAAGGTTTGCAGGGCTTTGATCTCTTCGTCCTGGGCTTCAGATGTGACTTTATTTTCTCCTTCATGGTGAATGCCAACTGCCCAGATTCCCGTTTGCGGTCAGGAAGGCTGGGCACAAGTCTTCTCTCTTGGGATGACTCTGTTTAATAATCTCCCACCCTCTGTTAAGCGCAAGGCCTTTGACCTGACATACCGGCCCCTTCGTTTCTTACCTTTCCTCCACCGAAGGAATAAGCTCTACAAAAGCCTTTTTATATTTGAAAAAAGAAAAAAAGTCACATGCCAGTCACGGACTTCTCTTTGGTTTTTATTAATTAATTAGGTTAATTTAATTAGAGTGGTTTTAATACGTTTAAGTAAACCAAGGTTGTGTAAATGGGATGGGGGTCTCCTCATGAGGACATGAGGAGTCTCCTTAAAAAGCGTAGGGCATTAAATAGAATTTTTATTTCTGCTAAATAACACGTTTCACCTTAAACATTAACATCTAAAAAAACATTTTTTCATGAAATTGGGAGTGGACTTAGTAGTAGAGTAATTTGAGCTTCAAATTTTTTCTTACTGCCACAGTTTTTGTTAAGTCTATACTTGTTTTCTGGAATAGAGTGCACTGTGACAGCTATTTCAATGGAATTTATAAGAATACCATGTATATTATAAATGAGTATCACATTTGAAATATACATACAAGTTTTTAAGTATTTGTTATGAACAATATTTTTGATTAGGTAACAGGTGCCAGCACATTGCAGTACACAATAAATATTTCATTCATTCATTTTTTCATTTTTAAAGGTTTTGTTTATTTATTTGGGAGAGTGAGCCAGATAGCATTGCAGGGGGCAGAGGGAGAGGTAGAAGCAGCCAGGGGGACACAATCCCAGGCCTCCCCTCCCCCCCATCAAGACCTGAGTCAAGGCAGATGCCCAACCGAATGAGCCATCCAGGTGCCCGCACATAACATGTTTTAGAAATTTTAAATGAATCTTTTTGGAAGTGAAGAAAATAAAAAAAATAAATATAAAAAACAGCACCCAAGTCCCTGCCCTGAATTCTGTATTAGACTGTTTTCTACTGAGGTCCACAAATTAAAATAAAATACCCTGGTCCTAACATACATCTCAAATTGTGTGGTATGAATAGTGATGATGTGCTGGGCATACAAGTGGAGAACAATAAAGCTCTGTAAAATCTATCTCCAACTGGGCTCAAGGAAGTGTTTTTACAATTATTAAACTGAATTTTATTAAACTAAAATTATTAAATTGACCCTTGAAAGTGTAGGGGTTGAGGGTACTGATCCCCCACAGTCAAAAATACTTGTATAACTTTCAACGCCCCCAAAATGTAAGTACTAATAGTCTACTCTTGACCAGAAACCTTATTAGCAACATAAGCAGTCTATTAACACATATTTTATATATGTACTGTATACTGTATTCTTATTAAAAAAAAGCTAGAGAGAAGAAAATGTTATTAAGAAAATCATAAGGAAGAGCAAATACATTTATAGTACTATACCAAAAAAAGTGGGTATAAGTGGACTTGCACAGTTCAAACCTGTGTTGTTCAAGGGCCAACTGTACCCAGTAACAGCTATTATGTGTTCTTCTTCCGTCCCTCCCTCCATGGCTCCCCTCTGCTTTGGCTCTCAGCAAATGATATCAAAGTTATCTGTTTGGCTGCTAGTATCTCTCACCAGACCTTAAACTCTTTGAGGATGAGGACCATGCCATATTTATTGGCTTATCACATGTCACTAAATGTTTATTGACTTATCACATATCACTAAATGTTTATTGAACTACATCTATTTGGGAAGCCATCTAGAGCCTTTTTTAAAAGATCTTATTTGAGAGAGAACTTGTGCATGATTGAGGCGGGGAAGAGGGAGAACCAGACTCCCCACTGAGCAGCAAGCCCCACACAGAGCTCAATCTCAGGACCCCAAGGTCATGACAGGAGGCAAAGGCAGATACTTAACCCATTGAGCCACCCTGGCACCCCTTATTTATGTATTTTAGAGAGAGAACCCGTAGGGGAGGGGAGGAATTGGCCCTGAGGAAGAAGGAGAGAGGCAGACTTAGACTCCCCACTGGTATCATGAATAGAGATGAAATCAAGAGTTGGACCCGGGAATGCCTGGGTGGCTCAGTGGTTAAGCGTTTGCCTTTGGCTCAGGTCATGGTCCCAGCATCCTGGGATAGAGCCCCACGTTGGGCTTCTTGCTCTGCGGGAAGCCTGCTTCTCCCTCTCTCACTCCCCCTGCTTGTGTTCCCTCTCTTGCTGTGCCTGTCTCTCTTACAAATAAATAAATAAAATATTAAAAAAAAAAAAAAGAGTTGGATCCAACTGACTGAGCTGCTCAGGCACCCCTAGAGCCTTTTTTTCGTGGTAATTCCATTGCCTGAACATCTTGGACACCCTTGGTAGCTGGATATGTTATTCCAGGGCTCCTGTATTGAACTATAGGAGGATGTGGTGGGTGGGGAGCCAGGTAACAAAGCAAGAGAAGCCTCTGTTGTGCAGGAGTGAGTGAGAGAGAGAGAGAGAGAGCGCGAGCGCGCTTGCACACACACACAGACACACAGACACACAGACACACACGAGCGCACACCCGTGTGTTGGTGCTTTGGCCTTTTATATGTGAGTGGCAGGGCGTGTTTGGGTGTGGGTAAGGATTAAATCTTATCAGGTCAATTGTCATGTTTTTTTCTGAAGGCAAGGAAGAAGAAACATTCCCAGAAAAGTTGCTTCAAACGTAGAGAAATAATACAGATTATAATTGTTAATAGAATGTTCCACCATTTATAACTAATAATCACATGGCACAATGACAGTGATTATGCTTATCATATAATGTCAGAGTAACTTGTTTTTAAGTTTGATTTGATTACACTAGTAAAAATTAAGTATGCTCATCCTTCATTGTAGCATGGACATTCACTCACAGAAGAATAAACCAAATACTGCTTAGGAGTAGAATGAAATTACAATTCTTTTTAACCAGGATATATTTTTGTTGTCTTTTGTTTTTAGTTAAACTCTACCATCTATGAATTGCTAATCGATGCATAAATCAAACACACTTAGGGATTTTTTTTTGAAAGATATATATTATTCAACTTTTCCCCCAGTGTTTTGTTATAAAAATTTTAAACATATAGCAAAGTTTAAGAAAATGTTATAGTGAACCCCTATATACCTAACACTTATATTCTGCCATTAATTTTTTTTTAAGATTTTATTTATTTATTTGACAGAGATCACAAGTAGGCAGAGAGGCAGTCAGAGAGAGAGAGGGAAACAGGCTCCCCGCTGAGCAGAGAGCCTGATGCAGGGCTCTATCCCAGGACCCTGGGACCACGACCCGAGCCGAAGGCAGAGACCCCAACCCACTAAGCCACCCAGGCGCCCCAATATTTTATTATATTTTTTATCAGATAATTTATCCATCTGTCCATCCTTTTTTTTTTAAAGATTTTTATTTATTTATTTGACAGACAGATCACAAGTAGGCAGAGAGGCAGAGAGAGAGGGAGAGAGGAGGAGGCTGTCTCCCTGCTGAGTGGAGAGCCCCATGTGGGGCTCGATCCCAGGACCCTGGGATCATGACCTGAGCCGAAGGCAGAGGCTTTAACCACTGAGCCACCCAGGAGCCCCCTATCTGTCCATCCTATATCTCTATCCATCCATCAATCCATAATATTCAAATGCTATAATATTTGAAGAGATTTGAGCTGTATATTCTATTTATTTTAGGTCAGTTTTATTTTTCCTTTACAGGTAGCATATAATTCTTAGTAATAAATTGTAACTGATTTATAATGTTCCAAAAACTCTTGGATTTCAGATGTAAATATACCTATTTGTCTTATTTCTAGTTCTAAAAGATGAGTCGTGGATATTCAGAAAACAACAATTTCTTGAACAATAACAACCAAATGGTGTTGGACATGATCCTTTATCCATTAATTGGAATCCATCAGACCATCAACTGGGAAACTGTGGCAAGGCTTGTGCCTGGATTAACACCCAAAGAGGTAAATAACCATCCCCCAGATTATTCCTGGAAATCAGAAAATGATCAATTTAAAGAAATGTCTTCTAAGAAAGGAAAAAAATTTTGAGTCTTATAAATTCATGTGCATGAATACTGAATGTGCATATGATATGATTTGACTAGATACAAACTACATAAATTACATATTAACCTGCCTGGTATGTTTAAATTCAGTTCACTAATATCTAATTTTAAGTAACAGAATTGATACTGTAAAATTATGGGTAGATAAATTTTTTGTAAATCAAATTATATATTATTAAATCCCTAATGCTGTGCTTCTTAAACTTGAATAAGGAACGGAACTTTTTTTTTTTAATTTTTTTTTTAAGCTTTATTTAAACATATAATGTAACCCCACCACCCTCTCCCAACCCGTCTCCCCCCCACCCCCCTCAGTTTGTTTTATGACATTAAGAGTCTCTTTTGGTTTGTCTCCCTCCCGATCCCATCTTGTTTCATTTTTACTTTTCCTATCACCTTAACTCCCACCCCCGTTGCATCTCCACTTCCTCATATCAGGGAGATCATGTGATAGTTGTCTTTCTCCAGTTGACTTATTTCGCTGAGCATAATACGCTCTAGTTCCATCCATGTCGTCGGAAATGGTAAGATTTCATTTCTTTTGATGGCTGCATAGTATTCCACTGTATATATATACCACATCTTCTTTATCCATTCATCTGTTGATGGGCATCTAGGTTCTTTCCATAACTTGGCTATTGTGGACATTGCTGCTATAAACATTCGGGTACACGTGCCCCTTTGGATCACTACGTTTGTATCTTTAGGGTAAATACCCAGTAGTGCGATTGCTGGGTCATAAGGTAGCTCTATTTTCAATTTTTTGAGGAACCTCCATGCTGTTTTCCAGAGTGGTTGCACCAGCTTGCATTCCCACCAACAGTGTAGGAGGGTTCCCCTTTCTCCACATCCTCGCCAGCATCTGTCATTTCCTGACTTGTTCATTTTAGCCATTCTGACTGGTGTGAGGTGGTATCTCATTGTGGTTTTGATTTGTATTTCCCTGATGCCCAGTGATGTGGAGCACTTTTTCATGTGTCTGTTGGCCATCTGGATGTCTTCTTTGCAGAAATGTCTGTTCATGTCCTCTGCCCATTTCTTGATTGGATTATATGTTCTTTGGGTGTTGAGTTTGCTAAGCTCTTTGTAGATTTTGGATACTAGCCCTTTATCTGATATGTCGTTTGCAAATATCTTTTCCCACTCTGTCAGTTGTCTTTTGGTTTTGTTGACTGTTTCCTTTGCTGTGCAAAAGCTTTTGATCTTGATGAAGTCCCAATAGTTCATTTTTTCCCTTGCTTGCCTTGCCTTTGGTGTTGTTCCTAGGAAGAAGTTGCTGTGGTTGAGGTCGAAGAAGTTGCTGCCTGTGTTCTCCTCAAGGATTTTGATGGATTCCTTTCTCACGTTGAGGTCCTTCATCCATTTTGAGTCTATTTTCGTGTGTGGTGTAAGGAAATGGTCCAATTTCATTTTTCTGCATGTGGCTGTCCAATTTTCCCAACACCATTTGTTGAAGAGGCTGTCTTTTTTCCATTGGATATTCTTTCCTGCTTTATCAAATATTAGTTGACCATAGAGTTGAGGGTCTATTTCTGGGCTCTCTATTCTGTTCCATTGATCTATGTGTCTGTTTTTGTGCCAGTACCATACTGTCTTAATGATGACAGCTTTGTAGTAGAGCTTGAAGTCGGGAATTGTGATGCCACCAACTTTGATTTTCTTTTTCAATATTCCTTTGGCTATTCGAGGTCTTTTCTGGTTCCATATAAATTTTAGGATTATTTGTTCCATTTCTTTGAAAAAATTGGATGGGATTTTGATAGGCATTGCATTAAATGTGTAGATAGCTTTAGGTAGCATAGACATTTTCACAATATTTATTCTTCCAATCCATGAGCATGGAACATTTTTCCATTTCTTTGTGTCTTCCTCAATTTCTTTCATGAGTACTTTATAGTTCTCTGAGTATAGATTCTTTGCCTCTTTGGTTAGGTTTATTCCTAGGTATCTTATGGTTTTGGGTGTAATTGTAAATGGGATTGACTCCTTAATTTCTCTTTCTTCTGTCTTGGTGTAAAGAAATGCAACTGATTTCTGTGCATTGATTTTATATCCTGACACTTTACTGAATTCCTGTACAAGCTCTAGCAGTTTTGGAGTGGAGCCTTTTGGGTTTTCCACATATAGTATCATATCATCTGCAAAGAGTGATAGTTTGACTTCTTCTTTGCCAATTTGGATGCCTTTAATTTCTTTTTGTTGTCTGATTGCTGAGGCTAGGACTTCTAGTACTATGTTGAATAGCAGTGGTGATAGCGGACATCCCTGCCGTGTTCCTGACCTTAACGGAAAAGCTCTCAGTTTTTCTCCATTGAGAATGATACTTGCCGTGGGTTTTTCATAGATGGCTTTGATAATATTGAGGTATGTGCCTTCTATCCCTACACTTTGAAGAGTTTTGATTAGGAAGGGATGTTGCACTTTATCAAATGCTTTTTCAGCATCTATTGAGAGTATCATATGGTTCTTGTTCTTTCTTTTGTTAATGTACTGTATCACATTGATTGATTTGCGGATGTTGAACCAACCCTGCTGCCCTGGAATAAATCCCACTTGGTCGTGGTGAATAATCCTTTTAATGTACTGTTGGATCCTATTGGCTAGTATTTTGGTGAGAATTTTCGCATCTGTGTTCATCAAGGATATTGGTCTGTAATTCTCTTTTTTGATGGGATCCTTGTCTGGTTTTGGGATCAAGGTGATGCTGGCCTCATAAAATGAGTTTGGAAGTTTTCCTTCCATTTCTATATTTTGGAACAGTTTCAAGAGAATAGGAATTAATTCTTCTTTAAATGTTTGGTAGAATTCCCCTGGGAAGCCATCTGGCCCTGGGCTTTTGTTTGTTTGGAGATTTTTGATGACTGTTTCAATCTCCTTACTGGTGATGGGCCTATTCAGGTTTTCTATTTCTTCCTGGTTCAGTTTTGGCAGTTTATATGTCTCTAGGAAAGCATCCATTTCTTCCAGATTGTCGAATTTGTTGGCATAGAGTTGTTCATAATATGTTCTTATGATTGTTTGTATTTCTTTGGTGTTGGTTGTGATCTCTCCTCTTTCATTCATGATTTTATTTATTTGGGTCCTTTCTCTTTTCTTTTGGATAAGTCTGGCCAGGGGTTTATCAATCTTATTAATTCTTTCAAAGAACCAGCTCCTAGTTTCATTGATTTGTTCTATTGTTTTTTTGGTTTCTATTTCATTGATTTCTGCTTTGATCTTTATTATTTCTCTTCTCCTGCTGGGTTTAGGCTTTCTTTGTTGTTCTCTCTCGAGTTCCTTAAGGTGTAGGGTTAGGTTGTGTATTTGAGACCTAGGAACGGAACTTTTTAAAGGAAAAAACTTGAAAACTCCCAGTGTTGACTTAAATTATTTTTATTATAATATAAATTAAGTGTGCACTATCAATATTAGTTATAAACACACCTATAGACCCTTAAGCAAATTTACATACAGTGGACACAAATGAAACCTAAAAACAACAAAATTCAAACTAAAAATGGTTACCTAGTGTGATAAGTAATAGTGTTCTGCTGAAGTTAAATTGCTGATTACTAAGCAAATATTGTATGGTCAGTTGTGGCACATAACTTTTTGCATTCAGCCTGTATTGCCATGTGCCTTTCAAAGACTTCATTCTTTTTTTTCCACTTTTCCCTATTTAACCTACTATGAAGCTTTACATTGCACCATGAAGTTACGTGCCTTCCCCTGACACCAGTGCCTCTTTCCTCTACAGAGTCCCTTCCCAGTCTTTTTCGTTTTAAAAATTAGCTTTAGACATTCAAAACATTTCTTGGTACAACTTAATTGTAAACAGAAAAGCAAATAGGCACTGAAATATCACTCTGTCATCACAATGATTTAGGTGATTTTATTAATTTTATGGTCAGAACCAAAACTTAAAATCTAATTCTTACATTCTTTTTTTTATTATTAAATCTTTTTATTTTTTTATTTTTTAGACAGACAGAGATCACAAGTAGGCAGAGAGGCAGGCAGAGAGAGAGGAGGAAGCAGGCTCCCCGCCGAGCAGAGAGCCCAATGCGGGGGCTCCATCCCAGGACCCGGGGACCACGACCTGAGCCTAAAGCAGAGGCTTTAACCCCCTGAGCCACCCAGGCGCCCCTCTTACATTCTTTGATTCCTGGTAATTCATCCATGAAACCTACTTTAAGAAACACTTACCTCAGAATTTTTGCAGTTAATAGGAACTCTAAAGTGGGTGAATCATCTCAGAGTTCTCAGAAGTAGAAATGACATTAGTTATTTTTCCCCAGTAGATTTTTTTTTTTTTTTTTGACAGAGAGAAAGACACAGTGAGAGAGGGAGCACAAGCAGGGGGAGTGGGAGAGGGAGAAGCAGGCTTCCTGCTGAGCAGGGAGCCCAGTGCAGATTTCATCCCAGGACCCTGGGATCATGACCTGAGTGGAAAGCAGATGCTTAACGACTGAACTACCCACTAGCCCCTCCCCAGTGGATTTAAAGCATATTCACCATTGCCCTGGTCCATCATATACACTCAGTAAATACTTGCAGAAAGTTCCACCATTTTTTTTTTTTTTTTTTTTTTTTTAGGATTTTATTTATTTGAGAGAGAGCAACAGCAAGAGCAAGCAGCAAAAGCAGGGAGAGGGGCAGAGGGAGAGGGAGAAGCAGACTCCCTGCTGAGCAGTGAGCCCCCCACAACTTGAAGTGGGGTTCCATCCCAGGCCCTGGGATCATGACCTGAGCCCAAGGCAGATGCTTAACTGACTGAGGCTCGCAGGTGCCCCCCACCATCTTCTTTTGCAGTGGAGAAAATCAATACCCACAAGAAATTACTTGCACTCAGTTATGTTGTAAGTCTTTGTGAAATGACGAAGAACTTTTTTTTTCACTACCTAGTTTATACTTTTTCACACTTTTTTTTTTTTTAAAGATTTTATTTATTTATTGAGAGAGAGACATACACAGCAAGAGGGAACACAAGCCTGGGAGAGGGAGAGGGAGAAGCAGGCTCCCCGCTGAGCAGGAGCCCAAGGCAAGGCTCTATTGCAGGACCCCAGGACCACGATTTGAGCCCAAGCCTAATGACTGAGTCACCCAGGTGCCCCCTTTTCAAACCTTTTGGTTAAGTTTTGAAACTTGTTAGGTTTTAAAATGGGGCAAACTGTGAAAACTACTGTTTTGACATTTTATTGTGAATATCTTCAAACATAGAAAAGTTGAAGGAAGAGCACTACACCCCTGTATCCTTACGTAGATGCCCTATTTGCTTCATCTCTGTATGAATTTTTTTCTTCAGTATTTTATTTTTTTTAAAGATTTTATTTATTTATTTGACAGACAGAGATTACAAGTAGGCAGAGAGAGAGAAGGAAGCAGACTCTCTACTGAGCAGTGAGCCCCCGACAACTCGAAGTGGAGCTCGATCCCAGGACTCTGGGACCATGACCTGAGCCAAAAGCAGAGGCTTTAACCACTGAGCCACCCAGGTGTCCCTTCTTCAGTATTTTAAAGAAAGTGTCAGACACCGTGACACTTCACCCCATAGACTACAGCATACATCTCCCTAAAATAAGGACATTATTTCATAACCACAGTACCATGGTTGAACCCAAGAAATTAACAATAACTCTGTCGTATCATCTAATATTCACTGTGTATCCAAGTTCACCCAATTGTTGAATTTTTTTAAACTAAAATACAACTAAATGTGAATCAGATTATGTCTAAGTAGTGTTAATTTTCAAATAATTCTTTAAAGATTTATTTATTTATTTGAGAGAGAGAGAGAGCACATGCATGCACACACAAGAAGGGCAGAGGGAAAGAATCTCCAGCAGACTCCCTGCTGAGTGTGGAGCCACTGCAGTGCAGGCCTCAGTCTCACCACTCTGAGATCTTGACCTGAGCTGGAACGAAGTTAGATGCTTAACTAACTGAGCCCCCCAGGTGCCCCTAAATAATTTTTCATTACTAAACAAAACATGTCCTTAAAGAACACATACACATACAAAGGAAATAAGTGAAAAATAAGAATGATAAGTCTGATCCTATCTAACATAAGTTGTTAACACCTTGTATATATCCTTCCAGATACTTTTCTATACATGTAAGAATTGTTAAGATGGATTTACAACAAATTCACTGTTTTACTGCTTTTTCACTTAGCATATTACAGACATCTTTATGTGTCAGTTAATAGACTTCTGTAACATTTGAGCTATATAATAATTTATTAAGCCAGTCCCTTTTGTTGGGTATGTAGGCTATTATTTCCAGCTTTTGGCTACTACAAATACCATTGTTAAAATATCTTATTCTTCTTTCCTTAGGGGATAATGCATTTTTAAGGCTTTTGTTATATATTGCCAACTAGAAGGGCCATCAGTGTTATATTCCGGTCAACATAGCTGAGTCTTGATCCCTGTACTTTTTATATTACATATTATTTGTGTGTGTGTCTTTTCAAAATATGTGTTGTCTTATTGCAGTTTTAATTTAGTTTAAATCCTAAAGAGGTTGAACATTTCATATTTTATTGTTACCATGTCCTTTTTCTGTTTGTGAATTTTTTTGTAACTAGTTTTTAAAAAAGATTTTATTGATTTGAGAGAGCAGAGCTAGAGAGAGAGAGATCATGAGCAGGGAGGAGGGACAAAGGGAGAAGCAGACTCCCTGCTGAACAGGAAGCCCAATGCAGGACTCCATCTGTGAACTCTGGGATCATGACCTGAGCCAGAGGCTGACAGTTAACCGAATGAGCCACCCAGGCACCCCAATGTTTTGTTACTAGTTTTAAATAATGGTGGGTTTTTTTTAAAGATTTTATTTATTTATTTGACAGACAGAGGTTATAAGTAGGCAGAGAGGCAGGCAGAGAGAGAAGAGGAAGCAGGCTTCCTGCTGAGCAGAGAGCCTGATGTGGGGCTTGATCCCAGGACCCTGGGACCATGACCTGAGCCGAGGGCAGAGGCTTTAACCCACTGAGCCACCCAGCTGCCCCTGAATAATGTTTTTTTGTATATTAACTATATTAAAGCTTGATCTAGCTTTTACCAGTTTTTTTCAGCCTATTAAGTTATTAATGATAGTATCTTATATATAGATGTTTAGAAGTTTAAAATGTTTAATGTAAAATCTGTGGATCTTTTACTTTGAAATCTGCATTTTTTATCCTGTTTAGAAAATCCTTCTTGGGACGCCTGGGTGGCTCAGTTGGTTAAGCAGCTGCCTTCGGCTCAGGTCATGATCCCAGGGTCCTGGGATCGAGTCCCACATCGGGCTCCTTGCTCAGCAGTGAGCCTGCTTCTCCCTCTGCCTCTTCTTGCCCCTCTCTCTGCCTGTGCTCGCTCCTGGGCTCGCTCTCTATCTGACAAATAAATAAATAAATAAATAAATAAATAAATAAATAAATCTTAAAAAAAAAAAAGAAAATCCTTCTTACCTGAAGGCTATGTATAATATGTAGTTACCTACATTTTCCTGAATACTTTTATTTTCTACATTTAAATCTTGACTCCACCTGGAGTTTATTTTAGCTTTAACTTTTTTCCAAATGACTAGTTAATTCTCTCAACATTTATTGAATTTTTCATTCTTTTTTTCTCTTTTCAAATTTTTTATTTAAATTCTTGTTAGTTAACATACAGTGCAGTATTGGTTTCAGGAGTAGAACTCAGTGATTCATCACTTACATACAACACTCAGTGCCCATCATAACAAGTGTCCTCCTTAATACCCATCGCCCATTTAAATCACCCCCCATCCCTCCCATCAACCCTCATTTTGTTTTATATCTTTAAGAGTCTCTTATGCTTTGTTTCCCTCTCTTTTCTTTTTTGATCCCTCCCATATGTTCATCTGTTTTGTTTTGTTAAGATTTATTTATTTTAGAGAGGGAGCACTTGCAAGGAGCAGGGAGGGGTTAGGAAGAGAAGGAAAGGAAAAGGGAGAAAAGCAGACTCCCCACTGAGCAGGGAGCGGAGGCAGCTAGATCCTACAACGATGACATCACTCTCCTGAGCCAAAATCCAAGAGTTGAATGCTTAATGACTGAGCCACCCAGGCGCCCCCATCTGGTTTGTTTCTTAAATTCCACATATGAGTGAAATCCTCTGCTATTTATCTTTTATTTATTTCATTTAGCACAGTACTCTAGCTCCATCCACATTGTTGCAGATGGTGAGATGTCATTCTTTTTATGGCTGCATAATATTCCATTGTGTGTGTGTATGTGTGTGTGTGTGTGTGTGTACCACATCTTCTTTATCCATTCATCAATTGATGGACATTTGGCCTCTTCCCATAGTTTGGAGAATAATTTCATTCTTTATTACTGGTTTGAAATTCCAATCTCTTTCTACATTTACTGTTCTGATCTATTGATCTCTTTATCTAATCCTGTTGACAGTCCTGTATTCAATTATTTTCAATATTGCCTTAGTATCTGGTAGACAAAAATCTTGTGTGTGTGTGTTTTTTAAGTTTCTTGAATGTTCTTTCAGTCTCCTGGGTTATCTTTTTTTTCCACTTTGACGATGATGTGTTGGTATTTTGAAAGTGGAGAAAAGACAGATTAAGAGTTAGCTGAGGGTGCCTGGGTGGCTCAGTGGGTTAAGCCTCTGCCTTCGGCTCAGGTCATGATCTCAGGGTCCTGGGATCGAGTCCCACATCAGGCTCTCGCTCAGCGGGGAGCTTGCTTCCTCCTCTCTCTCTGCCTGCTGCTCTGCCTGCTTGTGATCTCTCTCTGTTAAATAAATAAATAAAATCTTTTAAAAAATTTTAAAAAAAAAGTTAGCTGAAATAATGTATCTAATTTTTCCAAAGTGACTACACCATTTTACATTCCCACGAGCAATATTGGATGGTTCCAATTTCTTCACATCCTTGTCAGCATTTTTATTATCTGTTTTTTTTTACTATAGCCTCCTTAATGGGTATGAAGTAGTAATTCATTATGATTTTGATTTGCATTTTCCTGATGGCTAATGATGTTCAGTATCTTATCATGTGCTTATTGGTCATTTATAGATCTTCTCTGAAGGAATGTCTGTTTAGATCCTTTGTCCATTTTTAAATTGGGTTGGCTTTTTTTCCAAAAAATTTTTAACATTTTATTTTTAGATAATCTCTATACCCAGCCATGGGGCTTGAACTCACAGCCCCAAGATCAAGAGTCACATGCTTCACCAACTGAGCCAGCTAGGTACTCTTATCTTTTTATTATTAAGTAGTAAGAGTTCTTAATATATTCTAGATGCACATTCCTTGTCTGATATATGACTTGGAAATACTTTCTCCTATTATGTATGTTGTCTTTTCATTTTCTTGATGGTGTCCTTTGAAGCACAAAGTTGTAAATTTTGAGGAGGTTGGGTTTATCTAATTTTTTCTTTGTTGCTTGTGCTTTCAGTGTCATGCTAAGAAACTGTCACCCAATCCAAGATTATTTTCTCCTAAGAGTTTTATAGTGTTAGCTCTAATATTTAGTCTTCGATCTATTTTGAGCTAATTTTTGTATGCACTTTAGGTAGAAGATCCAGCCTCACTCTTTTACCTCTACATATCATGTAATTTTTGCTTAAACACAAAGAACATTTTTAAAAAGATTTTGTTTATTTATTTGTCAGAGAGAGAGAGCACAAGCAGGAGGAACAGCAGGCAGAGGAAGAAGCAGGCTCCCTGCCGAGTGAGGAACCTGATGCAGGACCTGGTCATGACCTGAGGTGAAGACAGAAGCTTAATTGACTGAGCCATCAGGTGTCCCAAACACAAAGAACATTTAACAATATAATTTAAATTATTTATGGTTTACTTTTTTGTTTAAGCAGTCATGTATTCATTTCAAAATTTATAATTTTCTTGTTTTTTAAATATTAGAAACTGCTGTAAACATTGTTGGATAAATCTACATTTATTTTCCAATATAGCTATATACTTTATCTAAAATATATCAGAGAAGGGATGCCTGGGTGGCTCATTCGGTAAAGCCTAATGCGCATATGCTCTCTTCCTCTCAAAAAAAGTTCTACCCTGAATTTTAAAAAAGAAAAAAAGTCAGAAGCTTTTGTACAATTTTCTAGTATTACCCAGCAGATTGGAATCCACTTGTAAAAAATAATTATAGAAAAATATCACCAAATAGAAGGTAAGAAATTAATCTTATTTTTTAATTAAGAAAGACCTTCATTTCCAGGCGCCTGGGTGGCTCAGTGGGTTAAGCCTCTGCCTTCGGCTCAGGTCGTGATCTCAGGGTCCTGGGATCAAGGCCTGCCTCAGGCTCTCTGCTCAGCAGGGGGCCTGCTTTCCCCCTACCCCCGCCTGCCTCTTTGCCTACTTGTGATCTCTCTCTCTCTCTCTCTATCTCTCTCTCTCTCTGTGTCTGTCAAATAAATAAATAAATAAATCTTAAAAAAAAAAGAAAGAAGGAAAGAAAGACCTGCATTTCCTTCCTTTTATGTCATTACAGTGTGCAAAAAGGTTTGATGAACTGAAGAGCAGTGGAAGTTCACCTGTTGACAACCAGTATAGTCCCTTAATGGCTGCTGGAGAGAGTCCTGTGGAAACTTTAGCCACGTATATCAAATCCTCCCTTCTTGACATGCAGGGAGAATTTCAGGAGACTCTGGTTGGTCAAGATGCAATTTCCAAAACTGGTAAGGTTTGAAAACAAAATGCAGTACTTGTCCTTAGGATAATTTTACAAAATATGCATTTCAATCAACATTTATTTAAAGGCTAATATAAACATTGCCAGGAAATCTATTAGGATCTATATCTCCCTGATTTTTAGAAATGTGTCTTTGCTATCTGAAAAATGTTTTGTTGTTGTTCCTCATATTATCTACATTTTTCGTAGTCAACATTAGCTTCAAATGACACTGGCAGAATAGAAAAGATGTTTTTCTGCAGTTGGAAATAATAGCTGATTTTAGAAACCCTGAGTGTGCTGAGTGATTTAAATCTCAGCAGCAGCAGTCAGAATACTGATATGAAAAATTGCTTCAGAAAGAGAGAACTGTATTATTAGCTTTTGAACACTTGACCCCTGTCCATTCACACCACATCATTTTTTAAATCTTCAGTGTAAAGTTAGCAACGTGTGATCCTTTTTTTCCTACCGTTTCTGCCGTATACCTTTAGAAATATTGAGGGATAATGCCACCTAACAGAGTACCAACTTTAGCCTTGGAAACCATGCATTTACGTATAACCATTCAGTAAGTAAAAACCCATTCTCAGCTAGAAACGCTAACCTCCCCCTTTGTTTTTGTATGTGTTTGTTTCTGTATTTAAGGAAGACATAGTATAGCTTCCACAAGGAATTCTTCAGAAAGTGAAAAATGTACTACTCGTAATGGTGGAGAAAAGACTGAAGAATCTGAAGGGTAGGAGGCTGGTTCTTTGCTAGATAAGATTTAATATGAATATCAACTTTCAGTTATAAAATGTATGATTGGTGATTGTATACATCAGTTACCATAATTTAGGAATTTTACATTACACAATTGTTCAAATTGTTGGAATAAAGGGTAGTTCATGTATTAAATTATAACAATTGCTTGGTGGCTAAACGTGGCCTATTCATGTTATAATTAAATGGGACTACAGTTTTCCTTTACAAAAATTCATTTTCATATTTGTAAGTATTAGAAATGCCCTCTACTAATATAAAACTTTAACCAAATTTTAAAACCCAAAGAAGAATCTCTTCCATTAGTTCTCCAGTTTTTTAAAACTAGATGTATATTTTAGAGCCATTGGAATATAATTCTCATTATAGAAACATTTAAAAATTAGAATACACCTTTCAGTATATTGCAAGTTTTGATTGGTATATTTTACATATAATAAATTAGACATATTTTAAGTATTCACCTTGATGAATTTTAACAAATGAGTATACCATGTAACCATCACTCAAAGATACAGAATATTTTCATATCTGAAAGTTCCTTTCTGTATTGTAACAGTTTTATTCATATATAATTCATATGCCATAAGATTTACCCTTTTGAAAAAGTTCTGGAGATGGATAATGGTGATGATTGTACAACAGTGTGAATGTTCTTAATGCCATTGAACTGTATACTTAAAAGGGCTAATATGATAGATTTTATGTTCTGTATATTTTACCATGATAACAAAAATTCACCCTTCTGAAGTGTATTGTTCAGTGATTTTTAATTTATTCACATAGATTTTTAACCGATAGTTTTGTTTGTGTAGTACAAAATTTATCAGATAATTTTTTACTGGAATTATCTAGTATTTCATATTGCAGACCGAAAAGCCACAGAAACATTATGCTTCGTTATACCACCCATTACCTGTTTATATTTTGACCGTATTTTCTTTGGAAGAACAATTTGTGAAGTTATTTAAATTCCTTTCACCTTGACAAGAATGTTGGTTAATAATCCTTGTTCTGGTAGCCCAGTTTTGTTTCAAATGTTATTTTTTTTTGTATTAGAAAGGTAATTGAACACATTAAACTCATATTGTAGGACAGTGTATCACTTTCTACTTACTCTTTTGTAATGCTGTGAAGGTAATTGTGCATCTCATTGATACTGCTTTTTGAGGTGATATAATTTTCAAAGGAAAATAAATTCAAGGAGTATATAAATTTTGAAGCAGTAGTTCTGATACATTATTTAAACTTATTCTTAAATTATTTTTAAAATATGTTAATAAACACACTGTAGTCTTAAGAATCCTTTTAACTACATTTACTAATTTAAATTTGATGAATGTCTAGAAACAGTTTCTTACTGTTAAAAATAACTAGGTAGCCATTGCTAGTTTTTTAATTTTTAATGAAAGATTTTATCTGTTTTTCCTATTTATTGATAGTAAGAAAATTTTAGTATTTAGTATCTACTCATCATACCCATAACCATGTAAAAATGCCATTTTATGTTCTGCATAAAAATTAGAAGGTATTATTTAATTTTTCTTTGTGAATTGGTTTTATTTTTTTAATTTTATTTACATATAACTTGAAAAATAAACTTTAAACCACGTAATTTAGAGTATTATAGTAAAATATTTTTGTTTTTCTAAGCTCTTAAGTTATTAGGCTTAATAATCTTAAGGTCACTAGCTTAACTAAAATGAATCAAAAACCTAAGATACAGATCAGATTAGCAAGACACTTAATGAAAAATTCTGAATGTCAAACCTATAAAATTGATTTATGGTCAAAACTTCCAAAAACTTCTTATTCTCATACTTCCAATAAATGTCAGTGTTCTTAGCTCCTCTTCTAGAACTCTAATAATTTCATTTCTGTGTAACATTTTTTATGAAGGCCAAACATGGTGATCCATGTATGTGATGAAGCAAAAAACTTGAAAGAAGACTTTATTTGCCCACGAGATCTTTTGATATCAGAAATGAAGTACTTTGCTGAATATTTATCTATGGATGCACAGCGCTGGGAAGAGGTGGACATTTCAGTTCATTGTGACGTTCACATTTTCAACTGGTTGATAAAGTATGTTAAAAGGAACACTAAGGAGAATAAAGATTGTGAGATGCCCACTTTAGGTAAAAGACAATCTATTGCTTATTTTGTAGTGAAATTTATGTGTCACCTGGTAGTTGCTTCAGGCCAAACATGCAATATGGAAAATTATTTGGACATTAGTATTTGTGCTCAGATTAGTAACCAGCTTTTAAGAAACTGATACCTCATCCTTTTTTAGTAGATTATAGTGAATGTATGGCAAGTGGACAGGTCTCTAGATCAGCAGTTTTCACTGTGTGGTACATGGACCTCTGGAATCCTAGAGATTTTTTAGATGATTCACAAGGTTAAGATGATTTGCATTATAATACTAAACTGTTACTTTTCTCTGTGGTTGACCTTTGTTCACATGGTACAGAAGTAATGGAGAAAACTCTGGGGGCTTTAGCACACATCAGGGTGGGGATACCAAGCTGTGCTAGTAGTCACTGTATTCCTCAATAACACATGCTCATAGTTAAAAAGGAAAAAAATGAAAGAAAAAATTCATTCTCACTTTAAGAATACCCTTGATAAAACAGTGAAAACTATTAATTTGAGTTGCAAGCTAAACTAGTGGCTTTTTAAAAAGAGAAAACCATTTTTCATCAAAAGAATGATAGGCAAGGCGTGCCTGGGTGGCTCAGTGGGTTAAAGCCACGGCCTTCGGCTCGGGTCATGATCCCAGGGTCGTGGGATGGAGGCCCATATCCGCCTCTCTGCTCTGCGGACAGCCTGCTTCCTCCTCTCTCTCTCTGCCTCTCTGCCTACTTGTGATCTCTGTCAAATAAATAAATAAAATCTTTAAAAAAAAAATGATAGGCAAATTATGGTTATTCAGACAGGCATTTGGCAGGTATTTTCTTTCTTTTTTTTTTTTTTTAAGACTTTATTTATTTATTTGACAGACAGAGATCACACAAGTAGGCAGAGAGGCAGGCAGAGAGGGGAGGGGAGAAGCAGGCTCCCTGCCTAGCAGAGATCCTGATGCGGGACTCGATCCCAGGATCCTGGGATCATGACCCGAGCCGAAGGCCGCAGCTTAACCCACTGAGCCACCCAGGCGTCCCTGGCAGGTGTTTTCTTGAAGATGAATTGAGGGAGTTGATCAACTAAAGGGAAACAACTGACAGTATCCATTGTCAATAATAAAGTTCAGGGTTTCAAGTGAGAATTGGAGTGTGGAAAACTTGTATCTATTTCCATGTGCTTGACAGCCTCTCCATATTTAAAGACTTTTCTGATGAGACTGGTGGTAATTCTAACAAATGTGATTTTTAAAATATATATTATACAATGAAATGTTTCAACATTTGGAAGGTCCACATAACTCAGTGAACCAAATTTTTCCAAATGACCACTGTGTGTTATTAAAATCATATTAAAATCATACCTGGGTTAAAGATCAACTCACAGTGCAAGATAAATCATTTAACTTGAGATAACAGAACAAAAGAGTTCATTGATTATGACTTCAGATTCCATTGCAACAAACCTTTAAAACTACTAGTTGTTGAGTTTTGATGTAACAGCAGAGACCACTCACAGATTGAATGTAGAAACAAACAGAATCCAACTGCCTTCTATTTAAGTCAAGCATTGAAGAAATTTGCAAAAAATGCTAATGTTACTCTTCTGGCTAATTTATATTTGGAAAATGTAGTTATTTTTCATAAAATATGTTACTATGTATTGAGTCTATTATTCTTTTAAAAGGAATTAAGAAATATTTTTTAATTTTCCCTGTTTTAATTTATGATCAATTATCATTATGATAAATTATAAATAAATATATAAATAAATAAATATCAGTATTAATACTGATAGATATAATCCATCTAAACAAAAAAAGGGGGGTCTTAAGATCAAAAGTTTGAGAACCGAGGGGCACGTGGGTGGCTCAGTGGGTTAAAGCCTCTGCCTTCGGCTCATGTAGTGATCCCAGGCTCCTGGATCAAGCCCTGCATTGGGCTTTCTGCTCAGCAGGGAGCCTGCTTCCTCTCCTCTCTCTGCCTGATTGTGATCTCTGTCAAATAAATAAATAAAATCTAAAAAAAAAAAAAAAGTTTGAGAACCGGTATTTTAGATGAAAGGAAGAATAATTACTTAAGTAATCTTTAGCTGGGTATGGACTTGTATTGGAAATCACACATGTGGTTTAATAAAGTATTTCTGTGTGTAGAGTGTACTATTTATAGCAGTACTAAAATATTTTTTAAGCTTGTTAGTAAATAAATCTATAGTGACTATAAAAATTTTCTGAAGAAATTTCTAATTTATTACATTATAGTAACCAAATTAATGGGAAAAAGTTTTTAGTGGCTCTTAAGCAAAAATCACAAGATTGCCAAATAAAAATTTTCAGCCAGAGTCCAGAGATTCCAAATCACCCAGATATGATATGTATATGTGAGATAAAAAATCAAATTATGCAGAGAGAAAAAATATTGTTTGATCTAGCATATTAATGCATATAGTAAACTTACAAGAAGTGGAGCAAAACCAGTCACTCTGTAATCAGTGGCTACAAACATAAACTTTTATAAAAGCAATCTTTAGGGGCACTTAGGCGGCTCCGTTGGTGGAGCAAAACCAGTCACCCTGTAATCAGTGGCTACAAACATAAACTTTTATAAAAGCAATCTTTAGGGGCACTTAGGCGGCTCCGTAGGTTAAGCATCTGACTCCTGATTTCAGCTCAGGACATATCAGGGCTGTGAGATTAAGTTCCACGTTGGGCTCAGCCCTCAGGTAGGAGTCCTCTTAAGAGTCTCTCTCTCTCTCTCTCTCTCTCTCTCTCTCTTTCTGTCCCTCTGCCTCTCTTACTTGCATATACATACCCACACTCTCTAAATAAATAAATAGATACATATTTTTAAAAATAAATAAAAACAGTCTTTATTCTAACCAGGAAAACGACTAAAATATTTAATTAAATCTCTGATAATGCAGACAGTGGGTCTTAGCTGGAATTATACTTCCTTGAGGGATTTTTCCCTAACTCCCTCCTCCATTCACCATTGCTATTTGAGAGCCTTTAACCTAGAAGTACAAAGATTAAGATTACTTATTTTAACCGCTGTCTGCATAGTCCTTTATTTAGAAGGATTGTCTTAGTATATAATGGGAAAAAATCATAGTTTTTTTTTTCTTAAATATACCTCATAGATGACTTAGGTTTACCAAAATAAAAGTGTCAGCTGGCATTCCCCTTTCCCTGGTTATACCTCTCAACGCCCACCGCAGCCTGCCTTTAGGAAGTAACTTTTTAGCACTTCTGCAATAATAAATTTTATATTGTCTTTCAGAATATTTTAATTAAATATTAGTTCATAACAAGCATTGTACTGCTTTTGAAGTAACTTCATTAATAACAAGTGCCTTCATTAATTATTTAGAAGATTTTCTCATGATTTTCCTATGTGATGAATTGGTCTCAATTTTAATTATCTTTTTCTTTGATTAGTTAAGGAGGAAAGTTTCCATGTGTCATGTCTTTAGCTCGAGTCTTTTTACTTGATATTGATGAAGTTCTAGAATATAGGTGAGGTGAGGTGGGGTGAGGTCTGGGGCCGATGACCAAGAAAGAATTCGTGAGACATCTTTGGTGCAAAATGGTGGTTTATTAAAGCATGAGGACAGGACCCGTGGGCAGAAAGAGCTGCTGCCCCAGGGTTGTGAGGGATGGCAGGTTATGTACTGTGGGGGTGGGGGAAGTAAGGAAAAGGGAGGTTTCAATAGAACTTTCATATGCTAAAGAGGACCTACAAGAAACCGGATATCAAAGGCCTTGCCTTTGCCAAGGTCCTTTTGCCCTCTAGCAAGGTATTAACATTAAGATGGGTGGGACATTCCTAAAGAATGTCACATATGTCCCACCCAGGAGTGGGGGGTGGGGGAAAATTGGAGGGTGTCAGCTTTTGCTTTGTCCTCAGCCAGCCTTATGTTCCCTCATCAATATGAATCTAATTCCAGGGCAGATTTACTGTGTGCCTTTTCAATACTGTATATTTTAACACTGCATTTTCTTTCTTTCATGTATCTAAGCTTTATGATGTAGTAAGGTTATAATAAATTACTCTTTTAATGTAACATCCTCTGTTAAGGTGAGAAGGAGCCTGTTCTGAGGAGGTTGAGGTACAAATCAAAAGGAGAATTTAATTTTTTTCTCTTTTTTTAGAGCCAGGAAATGTCATTTCAATTCTTATTTCTTCAGAGTTTTTGAAAATGGATTCATTGGTAAGTATTAATAAAATATCCAAGCTCTTTTTGGGTGCCTGGGTAGCTCAGTCAGTTAAGTATTGACTCTTGATTTTGGCTCAGGTTACGATCTCAGGGTTCTAAGACTGAACCCTGCATTGGGCTACACTCTGGGCATGGAGCATGGTTAATTCTTTCTCCCTCCCTCATCTCTCCCTCTGTTTAAAAACAAACAAACAAACCCACCCTTTTTTATTCACCTATGCTTAATTTAACATACAACTTGATTTTTCCTTCCAGGGTTTAGGAATTTTGAAGACAGCTTACTAAAAATAGTTGTTAATTCAAGAGTGTGATTTTGTAACTGAACTAATAAGGGTTTGCTCCTTGGTGAGTTACATACGACTACATACAGTGGAGTTGTCACATAAAGGAAACCATTTGCAGCAAATACAGAGATCACAGGGAATAATTTCCAAAACCAAAGCCACCACTCCCAAGCAGGTCTGAGGAGTTCCTTTCATTTAGGGTTTAAGATGAATATTCAATAAGGCGAGCTCTCCTTGCAGGTAGAGGAGGGGCATAAGGTACAAGGGTCCTTTGCTAAGTTAATGAAGCTTGTGCTCTTCCTAGGGCGGAGACTTTAATATTATAATGAAGCAGAGGTAACTAGAAGAGGGGAAGGGATATGGGCGTGAGCTGGAGAAATCCTCAGCCTTGCTTAGTTTGGAAACAGTACTGGGAGTTTTTACCACCAATTTGTTGTCTCCAAGCTTGATGGAGACTGTTAGTTTTTTCATTCCATTGATTCCCTTAAAATTCTTAACTACTGGGGCGCCTGGGTGGCTCAGTGGGTTAAAGCCTCTGCCTTCGGCTCAGGTCGTGAACCCAGGGCTCTGGGATCGAGCCCCGCATCCGGCTCTCTGCTTGGCGGGGAGCCTGCTTCCCCCTTTCTCTCTTTGTCTGCCTCTCTGCCTACTTGTGATCTCTGTCAACTAAATAAATAAAATCTTTAAAAAAAAAATTCTTAACTACTGAGGTTTTTGTATTTCTTTGTAACTCTGCTAAGTCCTAGGAGGTAGGGCACAGATCACAGAAAATAGCTTGGGGCCTGAAATGGCTTCTTTGTGTCAGGAAAGCTTTGTCTTTTTTATTCTAGGGACCCCTAACTTTTTCTGTTTACAATTCCTTTAGAATAAACTGTTCTTGTTCTGTGGGGACAGGGTGAGACTACTATGTACCATTAATACATTATGCCTATAAAGCAAACAATTTATCTTTAAGGAATAGTTTACTGTTGTATTAGATGAAACTAAGCAGAATTAGCTTTGACTCAAGAGGAATTTTGTTCTAAAACTTTATTAAATGAAAATTAATTGGAATACATTTGTTTCACTAAGTAATTTCTTTAAGCATATTTTACTTATTTGTGTCTTTCATTTATAATTAAGTGAATTAAAAACAAATGCCCAACTATTAGTATAACCATGTATGTGTAAACCAGATGCTAATGTCTGTCATGTAAGAGTAGTTGATAAAATGTAAAAGCGCAATATATACACGCACATGTCAGGCTCTAACATTGAATATATTTTTTATTTAATAAATTTCTTAAGCATTCACATGTTTATATATGTTTGTGTTAAGGCAGAGTACTCCTTTGCTATATTAACAGATGTAAAATTTGTTTATTTGATTATTTGGAGTTTTATTAGTTCTCTGTATTCTTCCTACTCCTTCATTGTTCCCCATTTAGTTGTTAGTATTAATTGCTTCAGAGTGGGGTTACAGAAAAAAGTAGAAATTAAGAGAGTCCTTAATCTTTGAGTTTTGAGATCTAAGCCCTAAGGCATAATTTTTATGCCATCAATAAAATATTTGGAAAATACAAGATTAGCCAGCATTACTTTTCCCCAAAACCCAAGTCCACCTCAAAAAGTAAATAAGTATACCTCAGGTTGGAGAAAGGGGAATAAAGTCAGAAAGCAAGCACAACACAACTGAAAAAACCCTGAATTGACTAAAATTATGTTTTAGCCACTCAAAGAAGTAGGGGCTTAATATTGCCATTAAGTGTAGTTATAGAAAGTCACATCTTATATACAGGAGTTTGTGGACTAAGATTTATGCCTGCCACAATTATGAAAGGTGCTCATTGCATTATTATTTAGAGTATGCTAGGAAAATTGAAAGTTATTTTCCTAGCTCTGTGTGTGTTTGTACAAATATGGCCTGCTGGCTCACCTTGCAACAGTATAGATTAACCCAGATAGGCAAAATCTAGTTAATGCCTAGCAGTCCATGGATCAAGATTTTAATGAATTTTGTCTTTGAAAGGTATTGACATGACATCATCCTCATGCTACTCTTTTCAACATTCTTTTTCTGTTGTATGTTTTTTTAGGTTGAACAATGTATTCAGTATTGCCACAAAAATATGAATGCCATAGTAGCTACCCCATGCAACATGAACTGTATAAATGCAAATCTACTTACACGTATAGCTGATCTGTTCACACACAATGAAGTTGATGATTTAAAAGACAAGAAAGATAAATTTAGAAGGTAATTTTTTTAATTTAATTTTTAACCAAGTATTCCTGTTAGAAGAAATATACTTCCATTTCATTTTAGTGAAATATTCTATTTTTAGAATATTTTTAGAAATATTTCTATTTTATTTCATGGGACGCCTGGGTGGCTCAGTGGGTTAAGCCTCTGCCTTCGGCTGGGGTCATGGTCCCAGCGTCCTGGGATGGAGTCCCACGTCAGGCTCTCTGCTCAGCAGGGAGCCTGCTTCTCCCCTCCCCTCTCTGCCTGCCTCTCTGCCTGCTTGTGTGATCACTGTCTATCAAATAAATAAATAAATTATTTAAAAAAATATTTCTATTTTATTTCAAATGAAAGAAAATTTATCCAGAGCTAATGGCTCTAGATAAAAATTAGTACTTAAATTATTTTGTATAATGTACATATGAACATATTGTGTTAGAGAATTATGTTAAAAATTATTAAGTGTGCATGGGTGGCTTAGTTGGTTAGGTGACTGCCTTCGGCTGAGGCCCACATCGGGCTCCTTGCTCAGCAGTGAGCCTGCTTCTCCCTCTGCCTCTGCCTGCCACTCTGTCTGCCTGTGCTCGCTCCTGCGCTCTCTCTCTGACAAATAAATAAATAAAATCTTAAAAAAAAAAAAAAGAGGCTAGTGCAGTAGTCTAGTGAGAGATGAAAGGGTTCAGACTAGAGTTGGAGCTGTTAAGAAGTAGGTGGATTCAGAATGTGTTATTAGATCTGACAGATTTCAGATGGAATAATGTGGAGAGAGTGTATCCTAGGATAATTACTAGATTGAGGTTTAAGGAGCAATTAAGTGGATTATAGTGCCATTAATAGAGGAGAGATTGAGGTGACGGGAATCAGGAGATGGGTTTAGGTCTTGTTAAGAGTATTTGACATATTTAATATACTTTTGGGACATCAAGGTAAGATAGCATAGATAGGTGGGTATTTAAGTCTGAAACTTAGGTCAGAGGTTAGAGCTTAAAATAGAAATATAAGAGTAAATAGATTTGAAACCATGGAACTGGGTGAGATTTTCTTGCAAGATCATTCTTTCTCCACTGAATTGCAGTGACATCTTTGCTATAAATCAGGTGACTGTATATGGAAGATGTGTTTCGGAACTTTCCATTTTGTTCTGTTGATTTTTTCTTCTTTTATAAATTGAAATATAGTTGACACACAATGTTACATTAGTGATGTAACATAGTGATTTGACAACTCTATGCATTAAGCTATGCTCCCCACAAAAGTAACTACCATCTGTCACCCTACAATGTGCTTACAAAACCTTTGACTATATTCCCTATGCTGTGCCTTTAATCCCATGATTCACTCATTCCCTAACTGGAAATCTGTATTTTACACTGTCTTTCACCCATTCTGTCCATTCCCTATTTCCCTCCCCTCTGGCAGCCATCAGTTTGTTCTCTGTAGGTCTGAGTCTGCTTTTTGTTTGTTTATTCATTTGTCTTTTATATTCCACATATAAGTGAAGTCAGATGGTATTTGTTTTTCTTTTTTCACTTAGCATAATGCCCTCTGGGGTCCTTCCATGTTGTCACAAATGGCAAGATCTCATCCTTTTTATGGATAAGTAATATCCCATTATGTATATACATATACCATATCTTTTTTTATCCATTCATCTATCGATGCACACCTGGGTTGCTTCCATATCTTGGCTATTGTAAATAATATTATAATAAACATAGGGGTGCATGTATGTTTTCAAATTAGGGGAATTGGGGCACCTGGGTGGCTCAATGGATTAAGCTCTGCCTTTGGCTCAGGTCATGATCTCAGGGTCCTGGGATCAAGCCCCGCATGGGGCTCTCTACTCGACGGGGAGCCTGCTTCCCCCTCTCTCTCTGCCTACTTGTGATCTCTATCAAATAAATTTTAAAAATCTTTAAAAAATTTAGGGGAATTACTGGATCATATGGTGGTTCTATTTTTGATCTTTTGAGGAAACTTCATCTGTTTTCCACAGTGGCTGCACCAATTTACATGCCCACCAACATTGCATAGGAGTTCCTTTTTCTCCACATCCTTGCTGTCACTTGTTATTTCTTCTCTTTTTTATTCTAACCATTCTGACACTTGTAAGGTGATATCTCATTGTGGTTTTGATTTGATTTTTATTTCCCTGATGATTAGTGATGTTGAGCATCTTTTCATATGTCTGTTGGCCATCTGTATGTCTTCTTTGGAAAAATGTCTATTCAGGAGCATGGATAGAGTTTTTTGGTATTGAATTTTATAAGTTCTTTATATATTTTGGATATTGACTCTGTATTGGATATAACATTTGTTAATATCTTCTCCCATTTAGTAGGTTGCCTTTTTGTTTTGTTAATGATTTCCTTGCTCTGCAAACGCTTTATATTTTGATGTAGTCCCAATTGTTTATTTTTCTTTTTCTTTTGTTTCCCTTGCCTAAGGAGACTTGGCCACGAGAAAGTTGCAAAGGTCAATGTCAAAGAAATTATACTGCCTATGCTTTCTTCTATGAGTTTTATGGTATCAGGTCTCACATTTAGGTTTTTAATCTGTTTTGAGGGTTATTTTGTGTATGGTGTGATAAAGTGATCCAGTTTCATTCTCTTGCATATAGCTGTCCAGTTTTGTTGATTTCTTTGTCTCTACTTATATCAGTAGCCCACTATCTTAATTACAGTGTCTTTATAATATTTTTTTGGTATGTAACAACCTAAATTCTGAGACCTAAATACTTGAACATGGGGTTAATATCCTAAATCCAGATCTGGCCTCAGGATATATAGTTGGAATTAATAAATAAGACTTAAAATTTAGTCACATTGTACAGAATTGTCAAGTTTTTATAAACATATGTCAAATGCTTAATGCTATATCTGGCACTCTTTGCAAACACTATTCATTCAACCCTCATAAAACCTTGTGAGTTTGGAATTATTAGCCCCAGTTTATAGATGAGAAAACAAGGTTCACAAAGGATAAGTGTTATGCCCAGATCGCAAGACCACCACCAAAAAGACCACCGAGAGCCAGACGTTCCGAAATGCAAAAGCAAGGCTTTATTCAGGCGGGCGGGCTGCAGCTCGGACCTCGTCCTACACACCGACACAGCGGAGTCCGGGAGGAGGCCCCCAGCTGGAATTTTACAGGGATTATAAAGGCAATTTCAAGCGCAAAGAGTACATAGTCACATGGTTACACGTACAGGCGACCTTTAAAATGATTGGCGTTTGAGGTTACTTAAGCTGTGTTGTCTTCAGAGTTGGTCAGTTCGGAAAACTGCTGGCAGGGAGTTTTCCTTACTGGTTGTTTTTCTATCCTTTGTTAGCATATAGAGCAATAACTCCTACTGGCTCATATCCGATCCCTCACTTGCATATGGAGGAACCACTTCTATTGGCTCATGTCCAATCCCTTATTTGCATATGGAGGAACCACTTCTATTGGCTCGTGTCCAATCCCTTATTTGCATATGGAGGAACCACTTTGGGATGTTCTCAGCTTAATATAAACAACAAAATGGCTGCCGCCTCTAAATGGCGTCACTTTAGCCTTTCAATAAGTAGTTGTCAAAGATCATATACCAAGTTATTAATAGGCCCTTAAGTTTTCAAGTTCTTCAATATCAAATATTCTTGTGAAAATATATCTTTGTTTAAGCATTTATCATTAGTAGAACTTTATTACTATTACTTAGAACACTGTAAGTATTTCATAAATTCCTGAAGAGAATCTCTCCAAGGATTTATTAATTTTATTTTCTACATATGCAGATAGGTCGATGTTTATTTTCATCACTAGCAAGTAACTTTAATAATGTAAATAATAGAAAATTAATTTGTTGGTCATTTGTTGTTAATAGTAAACTTTTTTGTAAGAAGATTGAGAGACTTTTTGATCCCGAGTACTTGAACCCAGATTCTCGGAATAATGCATCAACGTTATACAGGTACAGTGATGTGTTTTTCTTTGGTATTCTATACAATGCAGCTAAATTGTTTAATTTTACTACATTTTAAATGTTCTTCTTGGATGTTTTTGTGTCTTCTTTGTGTTATAGATGCTGTTTGTGTAAGAAACTTTTAACAAAAGAAACAGAAAGAAGAATTCCTTGCATTCCTGGAAAAATCAATGTGGATCAACATGGAAATATTGTCTACATTCACATAAGGTGCAGTAAAAATAAAGTATACCTTTCAAATGTAAATTACTAGTGTTTTTCTAAAAACATAACTAATTTTACAAGGTATAGAATAAGTTTTTTCTGAATGTGATTCAGCTTTGACTTGCAAAGATGCTTTCAAAACAAAGTTTTATAAAAGCTGTGTATTATTTACTGAGTAAATTTCATGATTTTTTAGACTTCAAAATAGTAAAAATTATTGTGCATTAATCTTGAAAGATATTCTGGTCAGTGCCATTAAAATGATTTATTTTCTCTAATGATTTTATTTATACAAACATTATATTGAATTTGACAGAGAACCACATTTATTTTCAGATAAATTTTGGTAAATGAGGAAATTGTCTTTAAAATTGGATATTCTGGGATGCCTGGGTGGCTCAGCTGGTTAAGTGGATGCCTTCGGCTCAGGTCATGATCCCAGCGTCCTGGGATCCAGTCCCACATTGGGCTCCATGCTTGGCGGGGAGCCTGCTTCTCCCTCTGCGTCTGCCTGCCTCTCTGCCTGTGCTCTCTCTCTCTCTCTCTCTGACAAATAAATAAATAAAATCTTAAAAAAAAATTGGGTATTCCTGGGGCGCCTGGGTGACTCAGTCATTAAGCATCTGCGTTTGGCTCAGGTCATGATCCCAGGGTCCTGGGATCGAGCCCCACAGTGAGCTCCCTGTTCAGCAGAGAGCCTGCTTCTCCTCTCCCACTCCCCCTGCTTGTGTTCCTTTTCTTGCTGTGTCTTTCTCTCTGTCAAATACATAAAGAAAAAAAATTTTTTTTTTAATTTTCTTTATGTATTTGACAGACAGAGATCACAAGCAGGCAGAGAGAGAGGAAGAAGCAGGCTCCCTGCCGAGCAGAGAGCCCGATGCGGGGCTCGATCCCAGGACTCTGAGATCATGACCCAAGCCCAAGGCAGAGGCTTAACCCACTGAGCCACCCAGGCGCCCCAAATAAAGAAAATCTTAAAAAATAAAAAAGTAAAATTGGATTCCCTATTTATTCTTCATACCTTGTCAGTATTCCATTAGTATGTAGCCCTATTTTATTCCCCTTTAAATTCAAAACTAGTTCTCATTCTCAGTAGAGGGAAGAGTAGTGTAAATTGGTATAAAACCTCAGAAATGCAAGAGTTCTGAAATGTATATATTCTCTAAAAATACATAAATGAAAATAAATAAATAAATTCCTGCTAGGAATTTATCTACAGAAGTACTGTTACATTTGTGAAAACACTCAACAAGAAAACTTATTGCTATATTATTTAGATAGGAAAGAAAAGGGAAACATCCAAATGATTAAATGAACTAAAATATATCCATGTAATAGTATATCTATATAAAACATGTCTAATTAATTCTTAATGTGCAGCCTTTGAGAATAATGTTGTCGAAGTATATATACTTATATAGCAAGTTGTTAGTGGTGAATTAAGTGAAAAAATCATAAAACCAGAAACATTCACTAAAATGTAAACTGTGGTATCACCTTTAAAGTGATAGTATTATGGATGCTTTTAATTTAGTTCTTTTTTTTCTATGTTAAAAATGTACAGCACTTTTGTTAAAGGAAAAAATAATATAAATGTTAAGTTTTGTATTTTAAACATGAAAACAAATATAGAGAAACACATTTAACCCTAATATTACAGTCATGCTTACTTTTTAAGCACTTTTTTAAGTTGGTTTTTTTTTTAGTAATCTCTAAACCCAACATGGAAACTCATGACCCTGAGATCAAGAGTCACATGCTCCTCTGACTGAGCCAGCCAGGTGCCCCTCAAATCGTGTTTAAAATGTTTCATTTTTCTCTTCATACAATAATCAGGGGAATCTTCATTAGTTATTATAAGCACATGGGGTTATTTTTTGTTTTGAGACTTGATTTCACCTTTGGGAAAGTACTTCCATTCTGACAGCAATAACTTTTTTTTTTTTTTTAAGTTTTGTTTTTTTTTAAATTTATTTACTTGACAGAGATCACAAGTAGGCAGAGAGGCAGGCAGAGAGAGAGAGGGGGAAGCAGGCTCCCTGCCTAGCAGAGAGCCAGATATGGAGCTTGATCCCAGGACCCTGAGATCATGACCTGAGATGAAGGCAGAGGCTTTTTTTTTTTAAGATTTTTTAAATTAATTTATTTGTTAGAGAGAGAGCAAGCACAGGCAGAGAGGCAGGCAGAGGCAGAGGGAGAAGCAGGCTCCCTGCCGAGCAAGGAGCCCAATGTGGGACTCGATCCCAGGACGCTGGGATCATGACCTGAGCCGAAGGCAGCCGCTCAACCAACTGAGCCACCCAGGCATCCCAAGGCTTTTTTTTTTTTTTTTAAAGATTTTATTTATCCATTTGACAGACAGATCACAAGTAGGCAGAGAGGCAGAGAGAGAGGAGGAAGCAGGCTGTCCGCAGAGCAGAGAGCCCAATATGGGGCTCGATCCCACGACCCTGGGATCATGACCCTAGCCGAAGGCAGCGGCTTTAACCCACTGAGCCACCCAGGCGCCCCGAAGGCAGAGGCTTTAACCCACTGAGCCACCCAGGCACCCCCTGAGAGCAATAAGTATTACCTATGTGAAAAGCTTGATATTGACTTCAACATCCATTTTTGTTCTTTTATTTAAAGTATTTTCCTGTAAGTCAGCTGTTGATGACATTTTTTAAGTTGTCTTTAATTAAAACAGATGTGCCTATGCAATTTGTAATAACGTCATGCATTTTGTTGTTTGTTGAATAAGGACAAAGCAAAGCTCAAAATGATTAAGGGACTTGGAAAAAACAGGAACTGGAGTTACATATGGACATAGCAAATAGGGTTTTAAGCCTTTGCTATTTTCAAAGTTTATATTAACTTCAAAATGTGTGTTACCAAGACCTGATTTTATATTACTGTATTGCTCAATTACTTGAAAATGCCTTTTGAAAGTAATATAAAGAAATGTTTAGAATCACCAATGATTAGTAACTTATTTTACAATATGTACAATTAGAATAAAGGTTCTATTTAGCATCATATGCCTAAGTCCCAACTATTAGCATGCTCAAAACATATTTAATTTAGCTTAGCAAAAGAATTTGGCATTTAGTCTTTTGTATCTTTTTCTGTTGTCCACAGAAAAAGAGAATAAACAAACTCCCAAATGAGATTTGTTTCTACTATTCAATGTAGTCCATCCCACAGCTATCATTTGGGGGATGTTTTTGGAAATAAGCCACAAATTTAAAAACATTTGCTTAAAACAAATTGTTCTTATTGCTTGCTTGTAAAATAATATAATAATTAAGGCTCTTCTGCCCAGGGATAAGAGTTGGGATGTTCATGAGTATTTGAATAGTCTTTTTGAAGAATTAAAATCTTGGAGAGATGTATATTGGCGCTTGTGGGGAACAGTCAACTGGCTAACTTGTTCAAGATGTTATCAGGTGAGTTGTGTTTGTTTTTTTTTAAAGAATTAATAGGGGCACCTGGGTGGCTCAGTGGGTTAAACCTCTGCCTTCGGACCTGGGATCAGGTCATGATCCCAGGGTCCTGGGATCCAGCCCCACATTGGGCTCTCTGCTCAGTGGGGAGCCTGCTTCCCCCTCTCTCTCTGCCTGCCTCTCTGCTTACTTGTGATCTCTGTCAAATAGATTTAAAAAATTTCTTAAAAAAAAAATTAATATTTTGGGGCACCCAGGTGGCTCAGTGGATAGAGCCTCTGCCTTCGGCTCAGATCATGATCTCAGGGTCCTGGGATTGAGCCCCTCATCGGGCTCTCCGCTTAGCAGGGAGCCTGCTTCCCCTCCCTCTCTGCCCACTTGTGATCTCTCTCTCTCTCTCTCTGTCAAATAAATAAAATCTTTTTTAAAAAAAGGATTAATATTTTGCTCTGCAAACCCTCAAGATTTTATTTTATTTATTTATTTTTAAAGATTTCATTTATTTATTTGACAGAGAGAGAGAGAGACAGCAAGAGAAGGAACACAAGCAAGGGGAGTGGGAGAGGGAGAAGCAGGCTTCCCACTGAGCAGGGAGCCTGATTCGGGGCTCTATCTCCGGACCCTGGGATCATGACCTGAGCTGAAGGCAGATGCTTAATGACGGAGCCACCCAGGTGCCCCTAAGATTTTGTTTTTAAGTAATCTCTATGTCCAGTGTGGGGCTCGAACTCAACCCTGAGATCAAGCATTCCATGCTGTACCAACTGAGCCAGCCAGATTCCTGGCCAGCAGAGCAGGCTTTTTAAACATATGCTGTTTAATTAGTATGTTTGGATGTGTTTGGACAATTTATGACATCTTTTTAAAGAAACTAGTGGCAAAAACAATGGCACTATTAAACATTCTGTATCTGGTTTTGTCTCTCTTACTGTGTATCTTCAACCTCCTCTTTATTTTCATTGCTGAAACAATCATGCTTTGTCTAATTTTTAGAAAATCAACAGGTTTTAAGTGACCAAATCTATTTTTTCAGTGGGAAAAAAAAAATCAAAATCCTTACTACCTTCAATTATTTTGGGCCAAACTGTTTCTCTGTTAGCCCATTAATTTCTTTAGAAACTCAGAAGTACTTTGTAGATATGGTACTATTGATATGTGCTTTTCTTACTATAGCAGTTGTGTTCCCCAAAAGATTAAAAGATTATGTTCATTTTGTTTAATAAGTGAAATCTGTAATAAAAGCATAAGAAAGCTTGTTATTTGAAGGTACCTATAATAAATCCCTTTATAGAATACGTAGATCTTTGTAGTCACAGTCATTTCTAATCAATCTTAGGTATAAATCCAGAGTGTTCTACATAAATTTTTTTATAAATGCCTAATGTCTTCCTGCCCCCAGTAACTTTCCTCTCTCACTTGAGTAACAATTTTAAGTAGATGGAAGGAAGAACAGCTTATCAAACCTATCATGGTGAGTTTTTTCAAACTATGTAAATTTCCACCCAATGGACTCCCAATCCCCACAATTTTTTAAATTGGATTTGATGAAGTATAGCATTCATTTAGTAAAACTTATCCTTATACAGTAAAATTCATCCTTTCTTATGAGGCTTGACAAACACATATAGTCATGTAACTACCACCACAGTCAAAGCATAAGCCACTTCCATCAGCCTAGACATTCCTCTGGGCCCCTTGTCATTTCTTCTTCCACCTCAGCCTCTGGCAGCACTTATCTGTTTACTGTCCCTGTTTACTTTGCTTTTCCAGAATGTCATATACATAGAACCATACTGTATTTAGCTTTTTGATCTGGCTTCTTTTACTTAGCAAATGGGTTTGAAGTTTATCCATATTGCTTTATGTCATTTTATTTCTTCTTTGTGCTAGATTGTGTAAATGTATCACAGTGTATTTATTCACTCACCTGTGAAGGATTTTTTTTAAAGATTTTATTTATTCACTTGACAGTGATCACGAGTAGGCAGAGAGGCAGGCAGAGAGGGAGGGGGAAGCAGGCTCCCTACTGGGCAGAGAGCCCGATTCAGGGCTCCATCCCAGGATCCTGGGATCATGACCTGAGCCGAAGGCAGAGGCTTAACCCACTGAGCCACCCAGGCGCACCCCCCCCTTTTTTTTTCAAAAGACTTTATTTATTATTTATTTGACAGACAGAGATCACAAGTAGGCAGAGAGAGAGGAAGGGAAGCAGGCTCACTACCGAGCAGAAAGCCTGATGCGGGGCTTGATCCCAGATTCTGGGATCACAAACCTGAGATGAAGGCAAAGGCTTTAACCCACTGAGCCACCCAGGTGCCCCTCACCTGTGAAGGATTTTATAGTGTTTCTAGTTTAGAGCCATTATGAAAAAAAGCAACTATAAACATTTCCATACAGGCTTTCACATGAACATACTTTTTCATTTCTCTTGAGTTATTATCTGTAAATAGGATTGCTGGGTTGTGTGGTAAATGTAAGCTTAACGTTTATGACGCTTAACAGTTTCCCAAAGTCCTTGAGTCATTTTGCATTCTTGCCAGCTCTGTGTGAGAGGTCTAGTTGTTCCACATCCTCACTAGCACTCTTTGTTGTTAGGTTAGGTTGGGGGGGCGGGGGCGGTTGTTTGTTTGTTTTTTAAACTTGGTAGATATTTAGTAAATACTCCCTACAATGGAGTAGCACTAATAATCAAGGATTTCAAGCTTCTAAAATCTGACTTGTTTAGCATGTCAGAACACAGAAAGTATGAGGGACTTTTTCACTTCTTTATAGCAAATTAAATATTGATTTACAGTATTTCTTATGGAAAGTTTATAAACTCATAAAATATTTCAGATGTAAAATATTTTGTGTATGAGAGTGCACCTTATAGCTATTGTCACTCAAAAAATTTTTTAAAGATTTATTTATTTTAGAGAGAGAGTGCAGGGGTGAGGGGCAGAGGAAAAGAGAAAATCCTCAAATAGACTTCTCGCTGAGCGCAGAGCCTGATGTGGGACTCAATCTGAGGACCCTGAGATAACTACCTGAGCCGAAACCAAGAGTTGGCCGCTTAAGTGACTGAGCCACCCAGGCACTCCTAGACTCAAAATTAAACTAAAAACTGTTTAAAAATCATAATTGGAACTAGTGACTAAGAATTTGGAATTATGGACTATCTTTTATTGCTTTTATGTTCAAAATAAGTGCTTAAAATTGTTAATGTTCTTTATTTTATCAACTTGTAAACACATCTGAAAACTATTAATTTTATCATTAAAATTCAGCTATTCAAAGTTATCACATAGTTTTCATTAACATTGGTGCTAAATATTTACCTTAAAAAATATGTCTAAGAATAATCAAGCGAGGCAAATTTTATTTCATTTTTCATCGGAAAACTTTTTATTTGATTCGCTATTTATAAAATTAGATGTACATCGAGATCAATTTAATGCACCTGAATTTTGAGTAAAATGTTTTGTTTTTGCTTTGCTTCATTGAGGTGTAATTACCTGCCATAAAATTCATTCATCTTAAGTGTACAATTCACTGATTCTTAGTAAGTTTACAGAGTTGCTCATCTATCACCACCATCCAATTTTAGTACATTTCCACCATTCCAAAAAAGGTCCCTTGTTTCCATTTGCTGCCGTTCCCCAATTTATCTCCAACCCCAGGTAACCACTAATTTACTTTGTGTCTCTAGAGATTTGCCTTTTCTGTACATGTTATTTAAATGGAATATACAGGGGCACCTGGGTGGCTCCGTCAGTTAAGTATCTGCCTTCGGCTCAGGTCATGATCCAGGGGTCCTGGGATCAAGTCCCAAATTGGGCTCCCTGCCCAGCACAGAGTCTGCTTCTCCTCTCCCTCTACTCTCCCCGCTGCTCGTGCTCTCTTGCTCTCCCAAATAAAAAAAATAAAATCTTTTTTAAAAATTAAAAAGAAAATAAATGGAATATACATTATGTAGTCCTGAGTAAAGTTTTTTGGGATGTAGAATTTTATTGTGGGAATAATAATTGATTTTATATATTTCTTTTATTCAGGCTTTTCTCTGTATAGAATTTTCACATTGTCAGTATCACTCAGAAACAGTGGTTTATCCTACTGTATCAAGTTCACTGAGTACTGTTGGCACTGGAATTTATCCCTGCTGTAACCAAAAGGTTCTTCGGTTTGATCCCACTCAGCTTACAAAGGTAAATTTTGTTTTTTGTTGTTTGTTTTAAAGATTTTATTTAAAAATATATTTTATTATTTTAAGTAATCTCTACACCCAACATGGGGCTGAAACTTAAAACCTTAAGATCAAGAGTCTCATGCTCTACTAGTTGAGCCAGTGAGGTAAATTTTGGATGTTGCCCTTTTGTAGTTACAGTGTTCACTGCACTGTTTAATCTTTCCTCCTTTTGTTATTGTTTTTTTTTTAAGATTTTATTTGTTTATTTGACAGAGATCACAAATAGACAGAGAGACAGGCAGAGAGAGAGGGGAAGCAGGCTCCCTGCTGAGCAGAGAGCCAGTTGTGGGGCTCAATCCCAGGACCCTGGAATCATGACCTGAGCCGAAGGCAGAGGCTTTAACCCACAGAGTCACCCAGGCACCCCCCCCTTTTGTTGTTTTTAAAGCATAAAGATGATACATTCATATAGGAAAGACTTTAAACAATACAAAAATAAGTATAGTTAAAGGTAGAAGTCCCTTTACACCATTCCCTTGTTCTGCATCTTTTCTTAGAGGTAACCACAGTTAACAGTTTCCTTTCAGACTTTGTTTTATATAATTTTTCTTTTTTTAATATTAAGGTTTTTTAAAATTTTTTAATTTTTTTTAATATTAAGTTTTCATGCCTTCTCTCTTTTCAAGATTTTATTTATTTGAGAGAGAGCACACATACAAGCTGGGAGTGGGGCAGTGGGAGAGGGCCAAGCAGGCTCCCCACAGAGCAGGGAGCTCGATGCAGGGCTTGATTCCAGGACCCTGAGATCATGACCTGAGCCCAAGGCAGACGCTTAACCAATTGAGCCACACAGGCACCCCTGTTTTATACATTTCAGGCACAAATGTATTCATATTATTGGGTAACTTGCCCTTTTCAATCAACAATATACCTAGGGGGTGCCTGGGTGGCTCAGTGGGTTAAAGCCTCTGCCTTCTGCTCAGGTCATGATCCCAGAGTCCTGGGATCAAGTCCCACATCGGGCTCTCTGCTCAGCAGGGAGCCTGCTTCTCTGTCTCTCTCTGCCTGCCTCTCTGCCTACTTGTGATCTATGTCTGTCAAATAAATAAATAAAATCTTTAAAAAAAAAAACACAACAATATACCTAGGTTATCTTTCTGTCATTTCTTTTAATGCTGCATAATATCCTAAGCCGTGCATATATCACAATTTATTTAGCCAACCTCCTATCAATGAACATTACAATTGTTTCCAGATTGATGCTATTTGTGTGTTGTAATGAACATCCTTGCACATATATCTTGGTACAATATGTGAGTATTGCTGTAGGTTAGAGTCCTTGATCACTAACACTTTTGAAAATGTTATGTAATTAAATTTCATCAGTGGAGGAAAAGAACTTAAAGCTCTTCCTCCTCCTCATCCATACAATAGTTATTTATAAAGTACCACAGTTGTGTCACACATTGTGCAAGGCAAAGAATAATTTCTGTAAAATTAAATAGTTTCTCCCTTTGTGGAGCTTATAGCTCATGCAGTAGTATCAAAAGGGGGGAAAACAGCATGCAAAGAAATGTTTGAAGAAGTATGCAGGGCCATAAACGTCTATAATGGGCTGGTCTGACCTGGGCATTGAAGTCAAGGAGTTGGCATTCGGTAGAAATCTGAAGGGCAGGTAGGAGTTTGTGAAGCAAAGAGGAGGGACATAGTCTGAATACCAAGGCCAGAAGGAATACAGTGAATGAGAAAGACTGAACAAAACTGCCTGTTATAGAAAACACACGCAGTTTAAGAAAAGGCTGGCCAGGTAGGTAGGTGTTAGGCAATGCAAGGGCGGGAGCTTGTAGGCCATGTTTTTTTTGGTTTGGTTTTTTGTTTTTAAATTTTGGGTTTTGAAGATAAGTTGCAGTGTGGAGAGTGGCTTAGGAATATTAAGTGTCATCAGGTATGAGAGTAGTTACTGCTTAGTCTTAAAGATGATGATAGCTTGGTTCAGGGTTGTAGAGATGAATTCAGAATTTAGAAGGTAAAACTGCAGTGGTGCAATGGCTTGATGGATTATATCACAGAGGAAAAAGTCGAGAATAATTCAGTTTCTTGCTTGTGCTATTGGATAGTTGTAGTGCTGTCTACTGAGGAGGAAACAAGAAGAGAATTAGGTTTGGAGAGAAGCTCATGAGTTCTGTTTTGGACATTTTGAGATTGAGGTGTTTTAGGAGATAACTAGGCAAAAAGTGTTAGTTATGTGGGTTTTGGGACTCAGAGAATTGGCTACCTGGAGGTGATAATTTTAAGTCTTCTTGCACATAAGTGAAAATTGAAACTAGCAGGTATAGGTGAGCATAAGAAGAGCAGAGAACCTACAAAGAAGCTTAGAGAAACTCCCAGAATTTAATGGCTGGATAGCAAAGCACGAGCCTGCAAAAGACAAAGATCAGGAGAAGCAGGAATAATAGAAGGAAAACCAAGGATGTTGTCATGAAAATCAAAGGAATAGTGTTTGAAGAAAGAGAAAGTGGTCCGTGATTCCAAATACTGCCAAGAAATCAGATAAAATAATGAAAGAAATCTGTCCTTTAACTATGGTAACCGGAATTCATGTGTGAAGAACTGTTTTGTTGGTGTACTAGATACCAAAGCCAGAGCGGTATGGGTTGTGGAAGAACAAATGTGGACAGTATGAATAGCAGCTCTTTTGGGAAGCTGGAGAATGGAGAAGCTAAGTCAGTAATTACACTATAGGTATTTGGTTATTGTTTCTGCTTTATTTTGTTTTAATATTAGAGATCTTTTTTATTTTTAATTTTTATTTATTTTTTTAAAAGATACTATTTACTCATTTGACAGACAGAGTTCACAAGTAGGCAGAGAGGCAGGCAGAGAGAGAGGAAGGGAAGCAGGCTCCCCACTGAGCAGAGAGCCCGATGCAGGGCTCGATCCCAGGACCCTGAGATCATGACCTGAGCCGAAGGCAGAGGCCCAACCCACTGAGCCACCCAGGCACCCCTAGAGATCTTTTTTAAAGTCAGTGGGAGATCCAGTTGAGGAGGAGAGGTTGATGATATAAGGTTATGAGGCAGTATTAGTTTAGACGAGAAGAAGGGCAGTTCCTCTGTTAGAACAATAAAGAAAGAGTAGGATGTTTGCAGTTATTAGTAAAATTATGTTTTTATCATTTGGATGCATTTTTTCCAATTTAATGCCTTTCCTCTTCTCTCTGTAGTATGAGGAAAAGCCATCTGCTAAGAATGAGAGGGGAAAGGGAAGGTTCTTCCAAGGTTTGAAGAAAGTATTCAAGGTTTGAAATGGTCTTTTTGGAAAACATGAGAGTGAATTTCCCGGAGAAAGGTTGTAGGTTCCTAAGCAATTTGAGAGCCCATTGGAGTTTGGTAGTCCTAAATTCACAATGAAATCCAACATGCCTTTTATGTGACTCTCTCCAGCAGTGCTGAGCTGCTTGAGTGCAAATATGGAGACAGTGGGTCATTGAGCTCATCCAGTTTGGGGTTTTACCAGATGGGTATGATGAGATTTAGGGCCAAGAAATTTGGGGTATTAACATGAATGTTTGAAATGGTGGATCATGGTATTTAAGCTGAGAAGGTAGTTTGTTATATTTACAATCAGTCACCAATTTTGATTAGTCAGAAATTTTATTTATGAGGTAATAGGTTACCCACATAATGTTTGTATTTAACGTTAGCTAGATGGTTTGCATACAAAGCTATTTAAATCAGGTATGACACCGTAAACAAAATGGAATTAGCTTTGATAGGCCCAAGATGTTTATTAATTCATGGTTTTGTTATATTTTGCAATAATATGATTTTTAGTCATTGATTTCTTTGTGGTTATGATGTTTCTATTTTAACTATCATGTTCACATTCTTGTAAACAATACTTCTAAAAGTTGTAACTCATTGTCTTGTTATTGTCTATTTACTGGTTGTGTTAACCCCTTATATCCCGTTCATCATGAGACAGTTGAGGAATAAATAGTAATTAAACTGTACGATAAATCTTTATGTGACATCATGGATATTGTTGAGGTGATTTCTTAGGCTAAGTAAAATCTAAATAGTTCATATGGTGATTTATATTTCTAGTAATGGCAGACCTAGTAATTCAGACCATTCCTCCCATCAAAAGGCAACTAAAAAAGGTAGATGATATATAAAGATTATATTGAAAGCATCAAAAAAGCTAATAAGATAATAAGGAATTACTGTTAAGGTGGAGGAAATGATAGAAACCTAAGGGAGCCAGCACTCAGGACAATTTTTGTCCTGGGAGCAAATACCAGTCTGGAAAAGATCTGGAGGGATGGAGTTAGTAATTAATAACAGTTCTACCCTTACACTTTCAGCTGGGATCCAAAGAAAATAAGATTAAATTAGAAATAAACTATTCTTTGCCTGGGTAGCACCCAGCCAGCAACTGGCTTTGATTCCGTTGCATGGCCTAGGAAATTTCAAGTTCTGAACTTGGATTAAGGTCATCTTGGATTGCTGTTGTTCCCAGGCACCTAGCAAAAGCAGTAAAAATTCTCTTTGGAGGAAAATAACATTATTCTACACCTCAAATTATTTATTTATTTATTTATTTATTTATTTAAAGATGTTATTTTATTTATTTGTCAGAGAGGTAGAGAGAGCACAGGCAGGCAGAGTGGCAGGCAGAGGCAGAGGGAGAAGCAGGCTCCCTGCAGAGCAAGGAGCCTGATGTGGGACTTGACCCCAGGACGCTAGGATCATGACCTGAGCCAAAGGCAGCCGCTCAACCAACTGAGCCACCCAGGCGTCCCTACACCTCAAATTATTGCTACAAACAATCTTTAAATAAAATATTCAACATAGAAAGATAACCTGACATAGAGGGAAGTAGGTTACCAAGAAGGGGAACAGTAGAATTTATGTCACAAAAACAAACCACAGAAACTATAAATATTGGAATTATTGACACAGACCATAAAATAAAGAAGATTACTAGTTTAAGTTGATAGAAGCTAAGCTTGGAAATTTTTGGTAGGGAATTATAAACTATAAAAAAATGGGAAGCCGGGGGGACTTAGTCGGTTAAGCAACTGCCTTCCACTTGGGTCATGATCCCAGAGTTGTAGGATCAAGCCCGAAGTTGAGCTCCGTGCTCAAAGGGAAGCCTGCTTCTCCCTCTTCCTCTACCACTTCCCTGGCTTGTACTCTCCTGCTTTCTCTCTCTCTCTCTCTCTCTGTCTGTCAAATAAATAAATAAATAAAATCTTAAAAAAAAAAAAACCTATTAAAAAATGACAAGGGGCACATGTTTGGCTCAGTGGAGTAAGCATCTGGCCCTTTTTTTCCCCCTAAGATTTTATTATTTATATGACAGAGAGAGAGAGAGAGAGCACAAGCAGGAGGAACAGGAAAGGGAGAAGCAGGCCCTGCCACAGAACAGGGAGCCTGATTCAGGGCTTGTTCCTAGGACCCTGAGATCATGACCTGAGCTAAAGGCAGACGTCCAACCCACTTAGCCACCTAGGTGCCCCATAACAATCTGACTCTTGGTTTTGGCTCAGGTCATGGTCTCAGGGTCATTAGATCGGGCTCTGTACTCAGTGTGGACTCTGCTTGAGATTCTCTCTCTTTCCCTGTCTCTCAGCCTATACCCCTGTTCGTCCATGTGCATTCTCTCTCTCTCTCTAAAATAAGTGAATAAAATCTGGGATGCCTGGGTGGCTCAGTGGTTTAAGCAGCTGCCTTCAACTCAGGTCATGATCCCAGTGTCCTGGGATCCAGTCCTGCATCCGGCTCCTTGCTCAGTGGGGAGCCTGCTTCTTTCTCTGCCTCTGCCTGCCACTCTGCCTGTTTGTGCTTGCTCTCTCTCTCTCTGATAAATAAATAAAATCTCTAAAAAAAAAAAAAAAAGTGGTAAAATGGTTACTATGACGATATTGCCAGGCAAAGAAGAACAAAAACATACAATCATCTTTACAGGAATATTTCTATAACAAACCAATCTCTCTAATTTAGTGTCTCTTATGACACAGGGTTGTAAAGTGAAGGACCACGTGGCTGCTCTTGAGGATCAAGGTGAAGGTGGAGATTTACTGTCCTGCCCAACTGCTAAAATACTAGACGATCTCCACAAACACAAAGATGTCATCGTTGTGCCTTTTTCTAAAGATACAGTTAGGTGAGGCAGTGGGGAGAACGCTGTGCTGCAGCTTTATTTATGCTTCACATATCAGAATCCTCCATTCCCTAGTATTTCCCCAAATCAATAATGTCAATCCCCTGGTCATTTACATCATTTCAGAAAGCTTACTGAAATTATATGTTAGCTCCCATTCAGAGCAAGCATGTGTTTACTTGGTAGGAAAAATACTTCAAAATATTGGAGGTCCAAGGGGAAGAAAAATGAATAAATGGAGTCTTTGGTGATTGAAAGGTTGGGACCCGCAATTCATCTTTTGAGGGTTTTCTCTTTGCCCAAGTTACTTAAGCCCTTTTTAAATGCTTGATTGATGCAACTAGGAAAAAAAAAAAAAGTCAGTCATTGAGGTCATCTTTGCATAAATTTGAACTCCTTGAGTTTAATAATTTCTGAAGTCACTTCTGTCATTTTGCAGTTT
>ML105592.1:15090-83062 GCA_003697995.1 Taxidea taxus jeffersonii | reverse complement strand
AGCAGGCGGTCAGGTGGGGGAGTTGGGGATCCTTTAATGAAGGCCTTTCTCACAGAAGTACCGGTCATAGAAGCCTGTTTCACCACCTGGCAAGTGTGATGCTTGGAGTGCCGTGGTGCTCCCCTATGGGCAGTGTCTTCTGCTAGGGGAATCACTAGATGAATTAAGCAATGTAAATATTGAGGTGACATACTTTATGCTCAAGAACTATGTTTCTAAACAGCGATTTATAAAATATTTGCAATAAAAAAGATATCATTGGCATTTCACTTCTTATGAAATTGAACATTTCTCCATAAAATGTCTTTTTCTTTCAAGTGATTCTGGGGTTGGCCCCTGTGATGAAAAGAGTCTAGATTGTGATGTTTTACTGGAGCCAAATACACCATGGGGCCCCAAAAGTGGGGAGCTCAATGCTGTGAGTAGCTGTTTTACTTATTCCTTATTGATATAAACAACTGATGACATTTAATCTTTAACAGAAATGTAATTGGTTTAAACTGAAATTAAAATATTTGGTTGAAGGGTGGCCGGTTAGCTCAGTTGGTTAGAGCGTGGTACTAATAAAGTATTTGCTTGATAAGCGTTTACTGACTATCTGATCATAACACAAGGTATTAGCTGAGTTAGGAGGACTCTAAGGGTAATAGGACATGTCCCTTGCCCTCAACTAATAACTAATCAACTTAAATTTGGGAAAAAATTTAACATGGTCTTCAGAGGTTTTATTATGGACAACTAATAATTTGAGAATTAAAGATAGAGTGAATGGGATATTTTGTCCTCTCCTAATTCTATAAATTTATTTGGTACGAAATTCCTTTTTTAAAAATTGTAATCAGGAATTCGTTTAGTTTTTGCAAGGTTTCAAAACAAATATTTCTCAGATGGCTGGATAGTTTTGATTCTTTTGATTCTTGTTACTGACAACCAGGGAATCTCCAATTGCCTGTGAACTTCTGGGCTTTATATTGGCTGAGGTAGCATTTACTTGACAAAGTGAAATATTCTATGTAAAATGCATTGTATACTTCAAATGTCTATAAATATTCAATCATTAACATTCATTTATGAATTATATACCAAATAGCAAATTAGATTTCTTGAATATCCATATATATAACCTGGTTCCTTAACTTATAGTAAAATATAAACATTAAGAAGTATTTGAAGGGGCCCTTGGGTGGCCTAGTCAGTTACATATCCAACTCTTGGTTTCAGCTCGGGTCATGATCTAGGAGTCATGAGATCAAGTCACACTCTGCACAAAGTCTGCTTAAGATTCTCTCTCCTTCTGCTTGTGCTCTCTCATTCTCTCAAGCAAACAAATACATCTTTTTTTTAAAAAGTGATTGAAATAGTTAAAAAAATAAGTTAAATTATCTCTACATGTGATTTGCTTATCCTTTGGAAATGACACTGGGAAGTATTGATTTTCTTTCTTCTTCTTTTTTTTTGTAAACATATCCTCTTGGCAGAAGATATAAAAAATTTGTAATACATCATTTTCAGCCTGAATTTTAAGTTATGTTTCAACCTGGAAAGGAACTATACTTGCAGCTTTTTTTCAACTCTTCCACGGTCTCCACATAAAAATAAGGAGCTGCAGTCTGGGTAGATACAGATTTATTAATCTCTTATTCCTTTGTCTTTCTTATAGTTTTTGTCACTGAAAAATTGGACTCTGCAACTGGTAAGTAAGCAAATATATTCCACTTTCATGGATCTCTTTCTTCTATAATTAAAGTTTAGTTTAATAGAATCTTAGAAGTATCTTATTTTACAGATTTTAGTTCAAATCAGTTATCCTTTTCAGCTTCTGTAATTTTGCACTTACTGAAAATGCCATTGTTTAAAACAGACATATACTCTATTATCTTGTCGTGTACAACTTAAGTGTCCCTAATGACTTCTAAAACTCACATTTAAGTCACACTAGGACATAGAACAAAAAAAAACAAATCTATTAAGTTCCAGGCACTTCATAGGTTGGTTGGTTGATTTCTTTTTTTTCTTTTACCTATTTGCCATTACTCTGCCATCTGCCTCCAATATTCACAAGAATGCAACTGAAATTTGGATCAGTGATGGTGGAAAGTGGGGTGGGTAGGTAGAAACAGGAAGCTGATGTAGCTATTGTTGAGTAATCCAGGACCACATTTATCCAGGGAATGTGTACCTGTGCTTGCTTATGAGACTACTTTAATAATGGCAATTATTATATTTTAATTTAATCTTAATATCAAGGAATATACATTCAGTTGAGTGATAGAGGTGCAGTTTGACAAATGCTGAGGACATTTATGTGCCCATCACTCTGCTAGAATATGTGAAGGAAATAATTTAAAAATGTTTAATGTAGGGGCACCTGGGTGGCTCAGTGAGTTAAGCATCTGCCTTCGGCTCAGGTCATGATCCCAGGGTCCTGGGATCGAGCTCCGCATCAGGCTCCCTGCTCCGTGGGGAGACTGCTTCTCCCTCTCCCACTCCCTCTGCTGTGTTCCCTCTCTCACTGTGTCTCTGTCAAATAAATAAAATCTTTTAAAAAAATGTTTAATGTAAAGTGACCCTTTCCTAAACATAGAAATTCTTATGTCCATTTCCCAAATGTTATACTAGGCATTCGTTACTTTACCAGATCTTATGTGGCTCATTTAGAAAAATGTGTTTGAAAAAATTTATTTATCCAAAGTAAATTTAGATAAATGTGTTTGAAAGAATCCATAAGAAATGTGTTAATACTATGTTTTTTAAAGGGTGTGTTTGTTTTGTTTTTTAATTCAGAAACAACAATCATTATTTTCAGAAGAAGAAGAATATACCACTGGATCTGAGGTCACTGAAGATGAAGTTGGAGATGAAGAAGAAATATCCAAGAAACAAAGTACTGATTTCTTTTTTTTTCTTTTTTAAGATTTTATTTATTTATTTGACAGAGAGAGATCACAAGTAGGCAGAGAGGCAGGCAGAGAGACAGGAGGAAGCAGGCTCCCCGACGAGCAGAGAGCCCAATTCAGGGCTCATTCCCAGGACCCTGAAATCATGACCCAAGCCAAAGGCAGAGGCTTTAACCCACTGAGCCACCCAGGCACCCCCAAAGTACTGATTTCTAAGATAAAATCAAGTCTCACTTTTTTGAAGGGGTAGCATTTTGAAGGCTTTAATGCAAGGGGTGAGGGCTTAGCTCTGTAAGTCTACATGGTAGGCTGCAACATGGAAAAAAAAAATAAAGGAGCCTCCATCAAGATTCCCTAATCCTGACACTAACACAGAATAATCACAAAGTTATTTTGAAAAGTGCAGTGTACTGAGAAATAATCCTCCACATTTTCACTTCAGGTGTAACCTAATGGATTTCTCAAAATGTATGACTTACATCACTGTGTGCCTGAGATGATTTCAAGTGACACTCAAGCAAAGCATTATGCAATAGTTATCAGAGTATGATTCATTTTTTTTTTTTAGGTTTTTATTTATTGTCAGAGACGGAGAGAGAAAGAGAGTACAAGCAGGGGGAACAGTGGAGGCAGAGGGGGAAGCAGGCTCCCTGCTCAGCAGGGAGTCCCGATGTGGAACTTTATCCCAGGACCCCGGGATCATGACCCGAGCTGAAAGCAGATGGTTAACCGACTGAGCCACCCAGGCATCCCCAGAATATGATTCTTAAGAAATTAAAAACATGATTTTATACAACTGCAGAATAAACTTGTGTCAAAATTTTTGAACTCTTTGACAAGAGAAATAGGGAAAAAAACTTGTTCAAAGAGAATTTGAAGACTTGGGTATTTATAGGTATTTGAAAAAGAATGTTAAAGAGTATTGCAAGTTAGATTCAAAACTAATTATAGGATGTCCTATAAGGCAGTAAACAATCACCTTTGAGGTTATCTTCTAAACGGAAATCATTTGCATTTCTATTAGACACAAAAATCTGCAAGTTACAAATTTCACAGCATCTGGGTCAATCAACCATAATAGGAGAGTCAGATACAAGAATATTTTCCTTGAGAATTAAGTATTTCTTACATGGCCTCTTAAGCAGTCCTCCAGTATGACACTAAAAGGACATACAACCCTCCCTTTGTCTTTTTTCCAAGTTTTACATAATTTTTCTTGATGTGTCAAATACTCTTCTTAAAAAACTGGTTATTTATCAATTATTTTAAAATTATAATTAGTCAAGGAGAAATGCTACTATGTTTTGTGTGAAGTTTTTTCCCCACAGTTGATTGAGGTAGAATTTATATGTAATAAAATTCACCCATTTTTAAGTGTACATATTGATGAGTTTTGGCATACAGTTGGGTAACCACCACTAAAATCAAGACTAGAACATCACTCCAAAAAATTAACTCCTGTCCCTTTACACTCAGTTCCCTTTCCCCAGTCCCACCCCACAAGTCACCACCAATCTGGTTTTGTCACGGTGGTTTACCTTTTCTAAAGTCTCATGTAAATGGAATCATGGGTAGTCTTTTGTGTGTGGCTTCTTTCACTGAGTGTGATGTTTCTGAGTTTCAACTATATTGTTGTGTATGTCAGTAGTTTGTTCCTTTTAATTGCCTAGTAGTATTCCACTGTATGACTATACCATAATTTGTTTATCCACTCATCATTTCGTGGACATTTGAGTTGTTCCAGTTCTTGGTTATTATGAATAAAGATGCCATGAACATTTGCATACAAGTCTATGTGGACATAGGTTTTCATTTTTCTTGGGTAGATACCTAGGAGTAGAATTGCTGGGTCATATGGTAAGTATATGTTTAACTTTATAAGAAACTGCCATACTGTTTTGCAAAGTGTGCCATTTTGCATCTCACCAGCAATGTGTGAGAGTTCCAGTTGCTACACATTTCTACCAGTTCTTGGTATTATTACTTTTTTTACTTTTAGCTATTCTAGTGATACATAGTTCTAGGCATCTTCTTGTGTGCTAATTGGCCATTTATATATCTTTTTCATGAAGTGTTTTTTTTTAATGATGTTTTACCTATTTTTTAGTTGGATTATTTGCCTTATTATTGAATTATAAGCATTCTTTATATATATTTTGGATACAAGTCCATATGTTTTGCAAGTATCTGTCCCCAGTTTATGACTTGCCTTTTATTTTTATTAATGATGTCTTTTTTTTTTAAGATTTTATTTATTTATTTATTCGTTCATTCATTCATTCGTTCATTCATGAGAGACAGAGAGAGCGAGGAAGAGGCAGACGGAGAAGCAGACTCCCCACTAAGCAGGGAGCCTGATGCGGGGCTCGATCCCAGGACCCTGGGACCATGACCTGAGCCGAAGTCAGAGGCTTTAACCCACTGAGCCACCCAGGCGCCCCTAATGATGTCCTTTGAAGAGCCAAAGTTATTAAATTATCTTCATGAACTCTAATGTTTTAGTTTTCCTTTTATGTTTCATGCTTTAATAACATAAATCTTTGCTTACCCCAAGGTCACAAAGATTTTCTGCTATCTTCTTCCAGAAATTGTATGATTTAAACTTTTCTATTTAAGTCTATGATCCCTTCCAGGTTAATTTTTGTATATAGTATAAGTTAAGGGTCAAGCTTCCCTTTGTTTTCCTATAGACATAGCCAGTTTTCCCAGAACTGTTTGTTGAAAAGCATGTTCCTTCTCCTTTGGATTACCTTGACACCTTTGTTTAAAAATCAACTGATCCTTTACATGTGGATCTATTTTTAAACTCTTTGCTCTCTTCCATTGATTCTTATGTCTATATTACATCAGTATATCAGTACCACACTCTTAATTTTTGTAGTTTTTGGTGATTCTTGAAATCTGGTGATGTGTGTCCTTCAAAATTGTTCTTTTGTTTTAGATTATTTTGGTATTTCTAGGTGCTTTGCATTTCCTATATATTTTAGATTAAAGGTCACTATTTCTACAAAAATACTGTTGGAATTTTTTTGGGATTTTATTGAACCCAAGTATCAATTTGGAGCAAATGACTTTTTTTTTTTTTTAACAATGGCAAGTCTTCTAATCCATGAATTTGGAATGTCTCTCCATTTATTTAATTCTTTAATGTCTCTCAACAATGTTTTGTAGTTTTAGTATGCAGATATTGAACATCTTTTGTTAAATTTATTCCTAAGTGCTTTTTCTATTCTGTTATAAATGGAAGTAGGTTTTTAAAAAATTGTCCAGTTTTTCAGTTGGAAAATTTTCAGTTGTTCCAAATGACCCTTTTTCTGTGTCCTTGCTAATTTCACTTAATTTTTCTTTGCTTATTAGATTCCTTTCCAATACATATGCCTTGTATTTCTTTGTCTTGTCTTTTTGCTCTGGTTAGGACCTCATCTTGAATAGAAGTGGTGAGAACAGACATCCTTACCTTTTCCCTGTCTTAGGGGGAAAGCATTCAGTCTTTATCCATTAAGTATGTAATGTTAGTGGTTGGTTTCTCACTTTCTCTTAAATGCCCTGTCTCAGATTGAAATAGTTCTTTTCTATTTCTAATTTGCTGAATTATAGTGAATAGGTGTTGAATTTTGTCAAATACGTTTTCTCCATCTATTGAGATGATGATCTAGGTTTTCTCCATATGTTAGTATGATGAATTACATTGGTTTTTCAAGTGTCATACCAATCTTCTCAGGTAAACTCCACTTAGTTATGAGGTTTTTGTCTTTTTATATATTAATGTATTTGGCTTGCTGGTATTTTGTTAAGGATTTTTTGTGTTTATGAGCAATATTAGTTGTTTGTTTTTAGTTTTCTGTGATAGCTTCAAATGTGGCTACCAGAATAATACTGATCTCGTAAAAAAAGTTAGACAGTGTTCCCCTCACTTCTCTTTTCTGAAAGAACGTGTGTACTATTTGTATTATTTCTCCCTTAAATATATGATAAAATTCAGCAATGAGGTCATCTAGAGTTTTCTTTATGGGAAGGTTTTAAATTATGATTTTGGTAGCTGTAATATTGTACTATTCAAGTCTTTTATTTATTCTTGAATCTGTTTGATAACTTGTGCCTTTCAAGGAATTTCTCCATCTTATCCAAGTTGTCAAATTTATTGGCATAAAGTTGCTTATGGTGTTTTCTTATCCTTTTCTGTCTGAAGGATCTGTAATGATGTCCCTCTTTCATTGATGATATTGGTAATTTGTTTTACCACTTTTTTCTTGATCAGTTTAGCTAGAAGTTTTTAATTGATCTTTTCAAGGAACCAGCTTTTGATTTTATTGACTTTCTCTATAGTTTGTTTTATATTTCATTGATTTTCACTCTTGTATTTAGTATTTCTTTCCTTATAATTACTTTGGAGTTAATTTCCTTTTTTAGCTTCTTAAGGAACTTAAATCATTGATGTTTTGCTTTTCTTCTTTTCTGATGTAAACATTTAAACTTGTAAGATTTGCTCTCAGCACCACTATTTCCCACAGACTTTGCTATGTCTTGTTTTCTTTTATATTCAACACAGAATATTTTCTAATTCCCCTTATGGTTTTTTTAATTTGATCCATGTGTTATTTAGTAGTATGTTGTTTAATTTCCAAATATTTTCAGATTGTCTAGATACTTTTCAGTTACAGGTTTCTAATTTAATCCCATAATAGTCAGAGAACACAATGGTTTCATCCCTTACATTTTATTGACACATGTTCTAAATGTTCATGAAGAGAATATGAATTCTGCTGTGATTGGTGGAGTGGTCTATAAATGTCAAGAGAGTTTGGTTTGGTTGTCTGTTCCAAATCTTCTGTAATTATGCTTATCTTCTGATTGCTCATTTCTGACTTCTTGTTCCATTAATTAGTAAAAGAGAGTATTGAAATCTCTAGCTATAATGAATTTATGTGTTTTTGTCTTTTAAGTCTACTCATTTTTACTTTGTGTACATTAGATTTTTGTGGTTTAGGCATGCATTTATAGTGTATTGACTCTTCATTTGTCTACAGTAAAATTGCTTGTCTTGAAGCCCATTTTGTTTGGTGCTAATATAACCACTGTAGATTTGTTTACTGTTATCTTTTTGCTAACCTTTTATTAACCTCCTTGTGTTTTCTAATTTAAAGTGTATATCTTGTAGGTAGCATGTTGTTGGAAATTGTTTTTTTATCCAGTTTAACAATCTTCAGCTTTTCATTGGAGCCTTTATTCTATTTATATTTAATGTGTTTAATGATAGGATTACATTAGTTCTGCCATTTTTCTTTTTTTTTTTTTAAAGTAGGCTCCATTTCCAGAGTGGAGCCCAACACGGGGCTTAAGCTCATGACCCAAGAGCAAAACCTGAGCTTAGATCAAGAGAGGGATGCTCAGCTGATTGAGCCACCCAGGCACCTGTAGTTCTACCATTTTGCTGTTCACTTTCTAATTATCTCAAATGTTAATGCTTCTCTTATTTCTCCTTTCCTGCTTTTTTTTTCTTTATGCTAAGAAAATAATTCTAGTATATCATTTAATTTTTTTACTGGCTTTTTAGTTATAGTTCTTTGCATTTGGTTGTTCTAAAGATTACAACATGATCTTTAATCTATCACAACCTACTTAAAGCTAATAAGAATTACTTGAGGTAAAATATGACCTTAAAATAATATAGTTTTCTTAGCTTCCCCTTCTTTGTGTTATCATTATGTATCTATATATATTATATATAATTATGTTAGGGTTATGATTTTTGCTTAAAACAGTATGTCATTTAAAGAATGTAGGGTAACAAAAGAAAAAATATATATATTTAGTCTTTTATTTTATTTTATTTTTTTAAAGATTATTTATTTATTTATTTGACAGACAGAGATCACAAGTAGGCAGAGAGAGGGGGAAGCAGGCTCCCCGCTGAGCAGAGAGCCCGATGTAGGGCTCCATCCCAGGACACTGGGATCATGACTCAAGCTGAAGGCAGAGGCTTTAACCCACTGAGCCACCCAGGCGCCCCTTTAGTCTTTTATATATAACTACATATTTACTGTTTTTTTATATCTGAGTTGTCATGTGATGTTATTTTTGTAATTTTTTTTCTATTTTTAAAGATTTTATTTATTTATTTGACAGACAGAGATCACAAGTAGGCAGAGAGGCAGGCAGAGAGAGAGGAAGGGAAGCAGGCTCCCTGCTGAGCAGAGAGCCTGATGATGATGATGATGATGATGATGGATGATGCGGGGCTCAATCCCAGGATGCTGGGATCATGACCTGAGCTGAAGGCAGAGGCTTTAACCCACTGAGCCACCCAGGTGCCCCTATCTTATGCATCTTTTAAATGTAAACACTCAACTTTCTACCTCCCTTTATTTGCCAGTACCTACAGATAACAGCTTATAATATTTTTGTTCTGTTTTTATCATGTTTTCTTTGGAAGGAACTTGTATTCACATTCCATTATCAAATCTCACCGTATCATGTCCATTAGCAATTTTATAATACTTAGTTTATCTCCTATTTTAACTATAAACATGTTAGGGACTCAGGGCTTGTCAGGAGGCACATAAATCTATCTAGATTTTTAATACTGTTTTTATTTTAGGGACGCCTGGGTGGCTCAGTGGGTTAAGCCGCTGCCTTCAGCTCAGGTCATGATCCCAGGATTCTGGGATCGAGCCCTGCATGGGCTCCTTGCTCGGCAGGGAGCCTGCTTCTCTCTCCGCCTCTGCCTGTCTCTCTGCCTGCTTGTGTGTTCTCTCTCTCTCTCCTCTCTGACAAATAAATAAATAAAATATTTTTAAAAATACTGTTTTTATTTTATTATTTTATTTTTTTGAGAGTGAGTGAGCAAGCATGAGTAGGGGAGGGGGGACAGAGGAAAGAGAATCTTAAACAGGCTCCACGCACAGCACAGAGCCTGACTTGGGATTGGATTTCAAGACCCTGAGATCATGATCCAGAGCCAAAATCAAGATTGGGATGCTTAACCAACTGAGCCCCCTCACCACATGCCCCCACTGCCCCAGGGCATCTGGGTTATTTTGTTTGATTGTTTGTTTTATAGTATCTTCAAGGTTATCTTCCTTGTAGCACATTTTACAGGTTTTCCATTTGTGGTAGTAATATGAAGTTTCCTATTTAAGATAGAGCAAAAACTACACAGGTTTGTATACATCAATATACAAATAATTGATGTTTGGGAAAGTGATTTAATGTACCATCCTTACACTCAAACATTGATTTGAGAGAAATGCCTCTTTCCCCTCCTTCTTTTCTCTTCCTTTCATTTCTCCTCTACACGGTCAGCCAGAATAAATTCAGAATATTGATTGTAGGAATGCACAGTCCAGAATACAATTTGTCCCAAATCTGCTTCCTCCCAAGGTCATTTCTGTCCTGTCTCCATTTTGAGTCTCATAGCTCTTCCTCCTCCCCAAGCAAAAGACATTTTATTTATTTATTTTTTTAAGATTTTATTTATTTATTTGTTAGAGAGAGAGAGCAAGTGAGCACAGGCAGACAGAGTGGTAGGCAGAGGCAGAGGGAGAAGCAGGCTCCCTGCCAAGCAAGGAGCCTGATGTGGGACTCGATCCCAGGATCGTTGGGATCATGACCTGAGCCGAAGGCAGCCGCTTAACCAACTGAGCCACCCAGGCGTCCCGCAAAAGACATTTTAAAAACTTTTTTGTGAGTTCACTTATTCTACTCTCAAACTGTGTTTTTCTGAGTTATAGTTATTTTTATATACATAAAAATTTGGTATTAGGTGTTGACTCCACTATCACATTAGATTCAGAGAAATATGTTGATTTTTTTCCAAACATTTTCAACATCTAATTTCATTGGGACTCTGAATTCATTGTCTTGATTTTTCCCCCCAAAGTTTTTCATCAAGTAGAAAGAAGAAAAGTAAAATGAACCCCTGTAAAAACACATTCAGTTTGACTTTTCCATATATTTACTTTTTACTTAGAGATAATTTGTTAGTTTTAAGAGACAGTGTTTTTTAAAATAGTTTTATTTTCATAACTAAGTAACAAGTGCATTGGAGAGGTACGTGAGACATAACAATGACTTTCTGTTGTCAGGGAAAAAGGAAAAGCCAAAGAAGTTCACAAAACAACCAAAAAAGCAGATGTCTTCACCCTGTGGTCAGAAGAAAGAAAAGGCGCTAGAGAAGGTAGCTCTAAATTATCCATTACTGTTGTAAAGTTCATACTGAGAATAAGCAAGCAAATATAGCCAAGAAAAAATCTGAAGAAGAGTAAAAATATACCACAGTGGAATGCTAGCAGTATAAAAAATGAACAAAGTCCATACAAACTGAGATTAAAAATCTCTAAGATATCTTGATAAGTGAGAAAAGGAAAGTGCTAAACACTATGTGTTTTGGCATATTCTAACACTTATGTAGCATGGATAGAGGAATATATATGTCTTTATATATGCATAAAGTATCTCTGAAAAACTGCACAGGAATAGATAAAGACTCATTGCCTCTAAAGAAGGAAATTGGGAAACAGACTTTTTGTTCTATGTGCTATTTGTAACTTTTGAATTTTGAACCAATATTACTTATTCAAAAAGAAGATACTCTGAAATAAGAAAAGTAAGTAGACTTTATAATTTTTAAATAAATGTATTTTATGACCTTTTAAAATAATTCTTATTTCCCATAACTTTGAAGGAGGAGGTAAAAACCAGGTAGGAATAAAAGGACAGTAGTAACCACATTTGACTAAAAGAGAAACCATGGATTCCAAAAATGTATGAAAGGCTGGGTTGTGACTAGTTCCACACAATTACACTGGACAGGTTGTACATTCACCTGCATGCTGAGTACCGCAAGCACCCAGTTGGGTGAATTCTAAAAGATTGCATAAACTGGGGCTTCCAGGTCAGACAGATAAAGCTGGGTTCAAATTCTAGATCTGTATCTCTTTGGACAAGTTTCTTAACTTCTGTGAACCTGTTTTATTATTGCTGCTTTTTATTACTAACTATAAAACTAATCAGTAAATGTGTTCTAATTGGACCTTAATGTTGTCTACTCTTTTTTAGTCAACTTCTAGAGATGTGTCTCCTTTCATGTGAGTATTCCTCCTTAATCCAATCAGATACCCACTCTTAAAGCATCAATGCTGATCTTTGTTTAATTTTTCTAGTAGTGTGAGTATGCAGAAGAATAAATGGGATGCCACAAGATCCTTGAGATTCAACCAGGATGCACAAAGGGAAGATGGTAAGTTTTAATATGTACATAATGTACAAATTAGGTATAAGTATCAATGATAGGAATCTTTCGTTTTATGAAGTATGCTGAATGGCTTAAAAAGTTCAAACTAGAATGAGGCTCAGAATTGACACATTCTCTGAGGAAGCAACCAGAATTTTTATTTGTTTGTTTGTTTGTTTGTTAAAAGACGGTGGGGGAAGGAAGGGTTTGCAGAATCCCAAGCAGGCTCCTCTCTGAGCACAGAGCCGGAGGTGGGGCTTGATCTCATGACCCTGAGATCATGACCTGAGCTGAAATCAAGAGTGGGACACCCAACCAACTGAGCCATCCAGGTGCCCCTCAACCAGAGCTTTATTAGTAGACAATCCGTGCAGATAATGTACATGTAATATATACATGTATATGTATATATGGTGTATATACATATATGTATATATGTGTGTGTGTATATGTATATTATATATGTGTAATATATATACATATATGTTACATATAATATACACCTGTGGTTTGGAGGTGTCAAGCTGACTATTGCCCCTTACTTACACTCTAAAGATGACTATCATATTTTAGGTTGGTTTACAGTAGCCTTAAAAGCAGCACAATTATCTATATGAGCCATTTGCCACTTGCTGCCTGAAGTTCTTCAAAGATAAATAAGTGTATATGTCTATAAAATGGTATCCAATGGTATTTTCATAAATTCTCGATAACTGAAGTGTTCTTTAAGAAATAAAAATTATAAATCATCCTCATAAAAGGTTAGGTTTATTATTTTTTACCTACAGATCAGCGACGGATGTCTGAAATTACAGGGCACCTTATAAAGATGAGATTGGGTGATCTGGACCGAGTCAAGTCAAAGGAAGCAAAAGAAGTAAGAATTATGTGCTAGTATACCATGCTCGCTTAGATATACCTTCCTACTTTGTTTTCATCATGAGGTATATAAAGATGCTCTAGGCAGAATCTGAAAAGACCAATTTAAATACTTTAATTTTTTTTTAAAGATTTTTATTTATTTTTTTTAAAGATTTTTAAAGATATTTATTTGTTAGAGAGAGAGAGAGAGCGAGCACAGGCAGACAGAGAGGCAGAGGGAGAAGCAGGCTCCCCGCCGAGCAAGGAGCCCGATGTGGGACTCTATCCCAGGACACTGGGATCATGACCTGAGCCGAAGGCAGCCGCTTAACCAACTGAGCCACCCAGGCGTCCCCTTTAATATATTTTTATATTCTGTCCCAGTTAGCTTGACTCACACAAATGTTCTCCATGTTATTATCCATGGCCCGTGGGTCCTCTATAGCACACATGGTAAAGTAGGTTATTCCTGGAAGTGTAATGTCACACCAATAGTAGATTAACTGTGAATGGCTGACCAAATACTGACTACCCAGAGGGTGACTTTTTGGAAGTTGCTGATTTCAGTCAACTCTGTAGGCAGTACTTAGATATTATTTCTAAAATAAGAGGTCATCTTGCTAAAAGTGATGACTAGAAATACCTATATTCTTACTAAAATTATGTATAACACTATTTATTAACATTAGTATTAGTATTATGTATTTATAATTACTCTTGCCCTAATTCTTTTATTTAAAAATTTACTTCCGTATAAAACTTCTAAAATATTTATTTTTTTTTTTTTTAAGATTTTATTTATTTATTTGTCAGAGAGAGAGGGAGAGAGAGAGAAGGAGCACAGGCAGACAGAGTGGCAGGCAGAGGCAGAGGGAGAAGCAGGCTCCCTGCCGAGCAAGGAGCCCGATGTGGGACTCGATCCCAGGACGCTGGGATCATGACCTGAGCCGAAGGCAGCTGCTTAACCAACTGAGCCACCCAGGTGTCCCTAAAATATTTCTTTTTTAAATTTTAATTCCAATACAGCTAACATACAGTGTTAAAACTTCTTCTTCTTCTTTTTTTTTTTTTTAGTGTTAAAACTTCTAAAATCTTTGTGACCTTGTTTAGGCAAATGTTTCTTAGCTGTGGCACCAAAAGCATGATCTATAAAAGAAAAAATTGACAATTTGGACTTCATCAAAATTTGAATGGCACTGTTTTTTAGTGTCACTTCTTTTTTTAAAGACACTGTTAAGAAAATAAAAATATAAGCCATAATCTATGAGAAACTATGTGTAAAACACTTACCTGGTAAAGGATTTGTGTCCAGAATATATAAAGAACTCTGAAAACTCAATAATAAAATAAATAATCCAATAAAACTAAATGGGCAAAAGATTAACCAGACACTTCATGAAAGAAGGGCTACAGATGGCAAATAAGCACACAAAAAGGTATAACATCATTAGTCATTAGGGAAATATAAATTTAAACCGCAGTGAGATACCCCTGGATACCAACTAGAATGTCTAAAAAAAAAAAGAGGGGTGCCTGGGTGGCTCAGTGAGTTAAAGCTTCTGCCTTCGGCTCAGGTCACCATCTCAGTGTCCTGGGATGGAGCCCCGCATCGGGCTCTCTACTCGCAGGGAGTCTGCTCCCTCCTCTCTCTCTCTGCCTGCCTCTCTGCCTACTTGTGATCTCTGTCTGTCAAATAAAGAAATAAAATCTTAAAAAAAAAAAAAGAAAGAAAAGAAAGAAAGAAATGCTGGCCAGAATGAAGAGCAACTGGAACTCTCCTAAGTAGCTAGTAGGGACGCGGGAAGGAATGGCCACTTTGGAAAACAGTTTGTCAGTTTCTTATAAAGTTAAACACTGCAGAGATCAGTTCACACATGTTTATAGTGGTTTTATTCAGAATTGCCAAAAACTATAAACAACCCAAATGTCCTTTACCTGGTAAATGAATAAGCCAACTGTGATACATATGAAAAAGAAAGAACTACTGATAAATCAGCAACATAAATGAATCTCCTACACATTATGCTAAAGTAAAAAAAGCCAGACTGAAAAGGCTCCAGGCTGTATGATTCTATTTATATAATGTTTTGGAAAATGCAAAACTATGGGGACAATAAAACAGATCAGTAGTTTCCAGGAACTGATGGTGGCAATGGGTTGACTTATGAGAGGCACAAGGGGGTTTTCTTGGGGCAGTGGAAGTAATGTATGTCTTCCTTGTAATGATGGTTATACCACTGTATGCATTTGTCAGAATTCAGAACTATACACTACAAAGGGTGAATTTTACTGTATGTAAAATTATTCACAGAAATTATAATTCAAAGAGCCTGAATTTTAAAAATCAAAATAAAACTGCTTGTTAGCTAAAAAGTAATGCCATTTTATTCTACACGGTTTAGCATGTATGGCGCTATTTGGGAGTATAAATAGATGAAGGATGGGGAGAGAAACAGAGTAATGTCATTTTAATAAAGCAGCGCTTCTGTTGATTCCATAAAAATAACAACTGCATTTTGCCACTTTACTCTGCAGTTCGCAGGAGGTATTTATTCCAGACTCGAAGCGCAAATCAAGGCCTCAGTGCCAGTCACTGCACGGCAAAGCAGCTCAGAAAAAAATACAAGGTAAATCAGTATAAACAAATTCAGAATGCCACTGGCTTTGAAATAATTTTCTTTCTTTTTTTTTTTTTTTTTTTGGTGAAGATTTATGTATTTATTTTTAGAGAGAGAGCGGGCAAGCAGGGGGATGGCCAGAGGGAGGGAGCGAGAGAGAATCTCCTGCCGACTCCCCCCACCCTTGCCCTGCCCCCTGAGCACACAGCCCCATGCAGGGCTCGAACTCAGGACCCTCAAATCATCATGACCTGAGCTGAAGTCAAGAATAGGCCGCTTAACCGAATGAGCCACCCAGGTGCCCCGTGGTTTTCTTTTTCTAGGGAAAATCATATGAACATTAGCAGCACATAATTGGAGTTTGGTTTGGTTTGTTTCAAGGATTAGATCATCAAGACACTAATCAGAACCAAATTTTAACTTAAACTTAAGGCTTAAAAAGGTCATAAGCACAAAATTTAATGAGAGGTTTTTTTGTTGTTGTTGTTGTTTTAAATTTTCTGTTGATTGAATCAGCTCTGTTCTGAGCCAGCAGCGGATGGGAATGTAAGCTCTACTGCTACTGTGAATTAGTAGAATTTTATACTGTTTATAGGTTAGATGTTATTTGTTTAAATCATTGAAGTCTTTCCAGTTCCTTATTTTATATCTCTTAATAAAGTCTAACTTGTTGGATTCTCTGTCATTTTAAATCACAAATTTTCTTTTAAAGATTAACAGTTACTGAGATTGGATCATTAATACTACAGCTCCAAATGCCTTATCAGCAGTTCTGAAATCTGAAACCTCAGAAAGCCAACAAGACTTTTTTTACACTTTGTAGCAACTCAAACCCAGACTGAGCTACTCTGATGCTATTTATAGTTTTTATTTATCTCACTGAATATAAATGTTCATTTGTTTCACTGAAGAAACACTAATGTGTTTCATTATAGGGCACTGCTCCAATCCATAATATATATGTATGATATTATCTCCCCACCTCCCAAAAAAAATCTGAATTCCAAAATATGTGTCACTTCAAGGGTTTTTAAAAATGGATTATGGGGCTACATTAAATTTCATTAAACTTTGATGCTGTCAAGCAAGCGTAACCTAAAGCAACAGCAACTTCCTATTATTTTAGAAGCACCTCTGACCTTCTTTTCTATTTAAAAAATCTAGGTCTAAAAGCCGTTTTGGTCCAGGGCGTCCTGCATAAAGCACCTTAACTATAACTAAAAAGACAGAAGACACACCTCTGGACATCTGAAATTGGTCACTTCTTGAAGATCTTCAGAACAATGACTTCTAAATGTTTTAAGTTATTTGTTAATTATTCTTGCAAACTACATAAATCATAACGCTGAGGGAAACATATAGTTAGGCCTTCTGAAACCTAAAATTGTAAATATGAAACTTCTTAAATCTGATTTTTCTTTAATGTGATACTAGGCTATGTAGAAAATTAGCATTTACAAATTTGCATAGTGATATTTGTTATCCTTTATTTATTTGAAAGAGAAGAGACCTAAACTCTCAAGTAGCTAAGACTTTTTAAGACCTTAAAAAATTAAGGGACCACAGCTGGGTGGTGGTGCTGTGCATGTCTTTTGGGCTGTAAATCTTGGGATAGCATTGGGAACTGCAGCTTGTGTGATGAAACTCCCAGTGATGCTAATTTTAAGTTTGCATGAATATTAAGGAGTGACAGGTTTCTAGACTGCATTAAATAAATTTTCAGGGTGTGAGGTATTTCCTGTGTTGGCCAGAAGGGTTAATTTTTTTCACCATTATTCCATGGAAAGCACAATGTTAATCCAACTTGTTTTTCTTTCAGTTTTTAATGCTTATCTGTTGGTTATCTGAGCTGAAATTACTGATTATTGCCTCTTGTTCTGTGACACTAGTGTCATTCTGAATGTGTTAAAATAACTATTGATAGTTTTAGGATCGTAAATCATTTCAGTTGTTTGAAACACCCACTGTGCAGTTCTCGGGGCTCTAAAACTTAATCATATTTCAAAAACCATTCGAATAGCCCCTTCCAACAGTTACAGTTACTTATTACTTTAGCAATGTCTAGAAGGCAACATTCCCAAATACATTTGATGGGTGAAAAACGGCATGCATTCAGTAGAAATCAAACCAAATTCTATTTTATAGATCATGTCTTAATTTTTCTAACCAAGCAGAAAGAGTGCTCAGGGAAAATTTCTTCCAAACCGTAAGCATATAAAAAATTATGTGTTTGGAAATTACTTGTGTATAGGCCTCTGAAAAACTCTAAGATGCACTGTTTCTATTTTCAGTCTTCATTTGTCTTGTAATTGGAATTTCTTCAAATTATTTAGAGAACAGGCTTTGATAATGTGTGACAGAATGGCAGTCTCTATTGAAATACTGAAGTGTTAAACCCAGTGAACACATACAGAAATCATTTTAAGTGAGTGTTTTAGTTGATAAATGAAGCTGATGTTACTTGATGTTGTATGTGTGGCTTTTCCAAGTTTTTTGAACTTCTGTTTGCAAATTTTGTTCCAGTTTAGATATTTTTCAGTTGTTTGATGTTTTTGAAATAGATTATAAAATTTTTATTTTCACAAGAAAATGTTTTATGGTACGTGATCTGTAAGCTCTGTTAAAAACCAGAATGTTGTTTTTCTTATTGTATTCTCAAAAAGGATTTAGGCTTGCCCATGTTCTATGGTGTAGTGATGGTCACTACTAGAAGAGGAAGTCTGCTCTTTAGATTTTTAACTAATGGTAGAAAGGCAAATTGCTTCTCCCCTGGGAGGACTGTACCAGTGAATTGATTTTTACAAACCAGAATTTATCGGATTTTGATTCTCTTCAGAATATGATTTTTATTTTGTTAATGTCTGTAATACATAATGCCTGTAATACATAGCACAAAACATTGTAATCAAATTGTTAATAGTATTTCTTTTGGAAGGGTTTTACCTTACATTAATTCTGAATTCACATGTCTTTAATTGAAATAAATGTTAATCTCAGGAGTTGTTTGCAAAGTCCCTTGATCTGAATCATTCTACCCTCTCAGAAATAGTCTGGGTGGGCTCTAGAGCATAGGCTTTTATGAAAAAATGAGCTCCTTTAAAGGTGTACTTTATACATTTTAAGGTGGCTTTAAATGAGGTTATCCTGGTAAAGATTCAGCCAAATATCTAAGGGATAAAATATTGCAGAAAGATTACCTGGTAGCAGAACGATTCCACACTATTGCATCATGTTGTCATTTTCCCTCTGCAGAACATTCAGCCAGATATTGCGAGATGTCCTAATTGCTTTGGAAGCTGAGGCTAAACCCCTATTATGCTAATCTGCTAAGGGTAAATTTTAATATAAAAACAACAGAAAATACCTTTTACATCTAATGCCTGAGATTGATTCTTCAGCTATCCTTTAGCTATTCATTGAGCAACCATTATGAATCTCACCTTTTTGTACCTCCTAGGTAAAAGGTACTGGGATACCTAGCCAGTTCAATTCAAATAGACTAGCTTCACCACTTTCATTTAAAGCCAATCTGGTGGGGAACATGAGGTGGTGACCACAGTGTTCCCACCCTTATGGGATTGTTGGAGGATTAAATGACTTAATAAATCTAAAACAATTAGAACAGTCCTTTCTGGCTTATAGTAAGTAAACCCTCTTTCAATGTTAACTATTATTATTGTTGCACTGTTATTTTAATATTTGCAAAGTAGGGGCGCCTGGGTGGCTCAGTGGGTTACTCACTGGCTCACTGGGCCTCTGCCTTCGGCTCGGGTCATGATTCCAGGGTCCTGGGATCAAGCCCCACATCGGGCTCTCTGATCAGAGGGGAGCCTGCTTCCTCCTCTCTCTCTGCCTGCCTCTCTGCCTACTTGTGATCTCTGTCTGTCAAATAAATAAATAAATAAAATCTTTAAAAATATATATTTGCAAAGTAGCCTTAAATTCTTTAAGATGGGAGTTTTATATCCCTCTTCCTATGTTTTGAATTGCTAAGAATGGTGAGTGTGGGTGTGTATTTAGTGCAAGAAAGAAAAGAGGCACCTAATACTTTGGTGGTTGTTATGGCATCATGTGTTACTTAAATATATTAAAGGGTTTGGCATTATTTAGACAAGTTAACAGAATTTGAGGGAGGAGCTAGGTAGAAAAATCATTTCCTGATACTGGTAGTGACCTATACTGTTTTCCGAGGTTTACTGAAGGATAGAGTGAGAACTACAGATAGTCTTAGAGCAGCCCTCCTGCTAAGATGTATCTTTTCTTTCTTTCTTTTTTTAATTTATTTGACACGGATTGAGAGAGAGAAGGAGAGACAGCAAGCTCAAGCAGGGGAAGTGGCAGGCAAGGAAGAGGGGAGCCTAATGCAGGGCTTAATCCCAAGATCCTGGGATCATGACCTGAGTGGAAGGCAGCCGCTTAACCAACTGAGCCACCCAGGGGCTCACTTTCAATCTACATGTGTATTTAGGTCTGAAATAATTCTCTTGTAGGCAGCATTATAGGTGGGTCTTGTTTTTTTTAATCTACTTTTTAAAATCTATTCTGTCACCCCATGTCTTTTGATTGGAGCATTTAGTCCATTTTTTTTTGAAAGATTTTATTTATTTATTTGACACAGAGAGAGAACGAGCACAGGCAGACAGGCAGAGGGAGAAGCAGGCTCCCTGCCAAGCAAGGAGCCCGATGTGGGACTCGATCCCAGGACTACTGGGATCATGACCTGAGCCAAAGGCAGCTGCTTAACCAACTGAGCCACCCAGGTGTCCCTGCTCTTACTTTTATTCTTGCTTATGGTCTCTTCTTTCCACTCCTAGAGTCCCCTTTAATACTTCTTGTAGGGCCGGTTTAGTGGTGATGAACTCCTTTAGCTTTTGTTTGCCTGGGAAACTCTTTCTCTTCTTCTATTTTGAATGGTAGGCTTGCTGGATAGACTATTTGTGATGCAGATTTTTTTTTTCCCTTTCAGCACTTTGAATATATCATGGCACTTCCCTTTGCCCTGCCAAGTTTGCTAAAAAGTCTGCTGACAGCCTATGGCTTTCCCATGTATGGAACTGTCTTCTTTTTTCTTGTTGCTTTAAAAATTTTCTTTTTCATTACTTTTGCCATTTTAATAACTATGTGGCTGGGTGTGGACCTCCTTGGGTTGATTTTGTTGGGGGGACCTCTGTGCTTCCTGGATCTGGATATTTGTTTTCTTCCCCAGATTAACAAAGTTTTCAGCTATTATTTCTTCAAAGAAATTTTGTGCCCCCTTTTCTCTCTCTTCTTCTTCTGAGATCCTTATAATGTGAATGTTATTACACTTGATGGAGTCACTAAGTTCCTTAAGTCTATTCCCATTTATATAATTGTTTTTTCTCTCACCTTCTTGGCTTGATTACTTTCCATTATTCTGTCATCCAGGTCACTAATTTTTCTTCTGCTTCCTCTAGTGTACTATTTATTCCATACAGTATACTTTTTATTTCATTTATTATGTTCTTCATCTCTGATTGGTTTTTTTTTATCTCTGTGTTAGTGTCTCATTGAGGTCCTCCATTCTTTTCTCAAGTCCAGTGAGTATCTTTATGATATTACTTTAAATTTTCTATCAGGCTTATTACTTATCTCCATTTCTCTTAGGTCTCTTGCTATGGTTTTGTCATTATTTCATTTAGGACATAGTCTTCTGTCTCCTCATTTGTCTAATACTCTGTGTCTGTTTCTCTGTTGGGAAAGTCACCTACATCTTTTGATCTTGAGAGTAATGGCATTAGGAGGAGGAGGTCCTCTTGTGCAGTGCAGTCTAGGGTCACGTTGGGCCTGAGTGTAGTCAGACCAGGCATTTGCCAGAGATGCAATAGCACCAAACTGCTGGATGCTTTCCCTGTGTTGTCCCCTGAGAAGTTTTTGTTGGTGGGTGGAGGCTGCAATGAGCAGACTGTCTGCCCCTAGCCCACTGTTGGGGCCATTGTCTAACTGGTGTATGTGGCTATCTACCTCTCACCCCAGGGCAGGAATAAATTTGCAGTAGTGTTGGCTCCTGACAGGGGCAGCTTGCACACTGCCAGGCTTGTGGCCCTGGTTAACAAGGTATGTGCTGATCACTTGTGAAATGAGACCCGCCACCTTGCAAGGACAAGGGCCAGCCAGACTGGGTGGATCTGCAAAGCATACATGGACATGGTACACAATTTTAACAAGGTGCGTGTAGGACTTATGCAGGGCCCGTAAAATGCAAAGTGCTCTGGTCAGGAGACTCGGTGCTGGCAAGGTTTGCACCAGTCTTCTGGGGGTGGGGACCCACAGCACAGGGAATGAGGCGTGACTGGAAAGGGCAGATCTGCCAAAGCCAGGTGGGGTTGGGGGGTTCCTGGCAGTTTGTAAGAGACCTAAGTGAAAGGAATATTAGTCATATGCCTGATAGAGATGTTAAAGTAATGATTGTAGGGGGCACTGGCTGGCTCAGTCAGAAGAGCATTTGATTCTTGATCTCAGAGTTTTGAGTTCAAGCCCCACATTGGGTATAGAGATTACTCAAATAAATAAATAATGATTGTTAAGATACTGGACCTGAGAAAAGAGTGAGGGGGTAGGGCTTGGTGAAAGCAAGTTAGATAGTGGATGTCAGTGTGTGCTGTTTCCTGCAAATGGCCGTGTATTCATTCTTCTAACCGTAAGTAGTCATCTACTCAGGGAAGAAAGTGGACTTTTTTTTCCCAGTAAGTAGTAAGTAGTGGAACTGAATATTTATTAAATGACATCTAGCTTTGTTTGATGAATCAGACTTTCTGACAGTGGTTCTGGAGTGAGCCTGGAGTCACCAGGTGAATCTGTTATGCAGATGGGTTGAAAACCACACTGCTATGTGACACAATATCTACCTTTATTTTATTTATTTTAAAGATTTTATCTTTAAGTTTTCTCTACACTCAATGTGGGGCTTGAACTCACAACCCCAAGATCAAGAGTCACATGTCCCACCCACTGAGCCAGCCAGGAGCCCCAAGGTGATACCTTTTAAATGACAACACTGTAAACCAGAAATATGTTCGGGAGCATTAAAAAAAAAAGGGAAAGTATGGATTCTGACAGCAGAGCACTGCCATAAGGTGGCACTAAAAGTACAAGGAAACCATAACTTAAATGAAATCACACAATGCACTTTACACTGAGCCTCCTTACCAAGTGTGCCTGTGTGTACTGTTTGTATAAGGAAACAGATTATTGGAAAAACAACTAGTGAGGGAAATTATAGTTAAAACACATAAGGAATCCTAGGAGGCAAGTGAGAAAAAGGAAGAAAAACAGAAAAAGAACAAGGAATATTACTTTTCAGATAAAGTTTAAAGTTGATGCCCTTTCTCAGTGCCAGAACTGCCTATTCTCACAGCCATGCTCTTGCATGTTTATTTTACAGGTTCTACAAGCATTTAGAAGGCTACAGTGGTTCTGAGAAACGGAGAGGGGGAAAAAAGTTTAAATAATCTGAACAAGCCAAAATAAGCGAGAAAAAGTGAGTTAATACAACTTGTTAAATATATAATAATGAAATGTTCCTTCTTTTAGTAAATATTTTAACTTACCAAACAACATCCTTTAAATGAGTAAGTTAAGGTCCAGATTTCCTAGCCAGCCAAACTCTGGGCACTGCCCTCGCTGCAGTTGTCCAGAGACCAGTGCCCTGTTTCTCCTATCCCACTGGGCAGAGATAGAAGACAGATTTACATCAATATGTAAGTGGAGGGTGTGTCAGCGATAGAACAGAGGAGGCAGAATTATGGATTCTCTTTCTTTTCACTTTCACTTGCTGGTATTCTCTTTTTGCTTATAATTAAATATTTCAGGTAGAAGGAAGTCCTATTTCAAGTGGAGGAAGTCTAGAGGGTAATACAACAAACATCTAAGTACCCTCCATTCAGCCTTTTGGCATAATAGCATGATACATATATTTTTATAAGAAATGAAACATTCCAAAAACCTTCATCCTTTTACAGATAATCCTTCTTCCAGCTTTTACTTTCCTGGAAATAAACACTTGACTGAATTTGTTGTTTATTATGCGCATGCGTATGTTCTTAGACTTTAACTGCGTATTTCATGTATCCACAGCACAATAAACTATATAAACTTTTTTTTTTAAGATTTCATTTATTTATTTGACAGAGATCACAAGCAGGCAGAGAGGCAGGCAGAGAGAGAGAGAGAGAGAGAGAGAGGAAGGGAAGCAGGCTCCCCGCCGAGCAGAGAGCCCGATGCGGGGCTCGATCCCAGGACGCCCGGATCATGGCCCTAGTGGAAGGCCGCGGCTTTAACCCATTGAGCCACTCAGGCGCCCCTACTATATAAACTTTATACATGATGAAATCATACCTTATATCTCCTTATATGATTTTTTTAGAATCTAAATTATGTTTTTGAGACTTAAACATTTTGAGACAGGTTAAGTTTATTTATTTTAGCTATTCTATAGTAATCTATTCTATGAATCTACCAAAATGTCCTTATCCATTTCCTGTCAATGGACATGGAGGTTATTTTCAGTTTTTTCTCTTAAAATAATGCTGCAATTATAACTTTTTTTTTGCAGTTAAAACTTTTTTTTAAAAGATTTTATTTATGGGGGTGCCTGGGTGGCTCAGTGGGTTAAGCCTCTGCCTTTGGCTCAGGTCATGGTCTTGGGGTCCTGGGATGGAGTATTTGACAGAGAGAGAGAGATCACAAGTAGGCACAGAGGCAGGCAGAGAGAGAGAGGAGGAAGCAGTCTCCCCACGGAGCAGAGAGCCCGATGAGGGACTCTATCCCAGGACCCCAAGACCATGACCTGAGCCAAAGGCAGAGGCTTAACCCACTGAGCCACCCAGGCTCCCCTTAAAACTTTTTTTTTAAAGATTTTATTTATTTAGTTGTCAGAGAAAGAGAGTGCATCAGCAGGGGGAGCAGCAGGCAAGGGAGAAGCAAGATTCCCACTGAGCAAGGAGCCAGATGTGGAGCTTGATCCCAGGACCTGAGATATGATCTAAGTGGAAGGCAGATGCTTAACTGACTGAGCCACCCAGGCGTCCCTGCAGTTAAAACTTTTAATCGTTATCCTTGAGCACACATGAGTTTTAGAGTATGCACATTGTCAACTTGACCACGTATTTCTAAACTCTTCTCCATAGTTGTTGTGCTGGCTTAGACTCCTACCAGTAGTAGATGAGAGTCCTTGTTGTTCAGGTTTCTCACCAAGAATTATGATTGTATCAGTCAGGATGACTAAATCATGCCATAATAACCAACAACCAGAAAATCTCAGTGGCTTGATTCAAAGTCTCATTTTTTGCTCATGCTACAAGTACAATGTGGGTCAGCAGTGAAGCTTTGTTCATCAGAGTCACTTAGGGATCTGGATGACAGAGGCTCCAACCTGACAAGCTTCCATGAGGCAAGGGAACACTTGAGGGCTTGCTCTCTGGCTGTTAAAGTTTCTGCACAGAAATGATGTGCCTCACTTTTGCTTAGTTACTTGGCCCAAACAAGCCATGTAACACCTCTAACTTCAAAGAGCTTCCATTTCTACTGTAGGGTCTGAATGTTTGTGAATGGTTGCCACAGTACTGATAGACTAGCTTTCACTAGCCCAGTGAGAATAGGAAATATTCTCTTGTTATTTTTATTTATATGCCTCTTATTATTACTGAGGTTGAGCATATATTCACATTTTTATTGGCCATTTGTGTTTCCTCTTTTAAAAATTGCCTATTTATATACTTTGCCTATTTTTTTCTTTTATTTTTAGAGAGAGAATGCAAGTGGGTGGGGGGCAGAGGAGGAGAGAAAAAGAATCTTAAGCAGGCTCCACGCTCAGTGCAGAGACTGACATCGGGGTCGATCTCATGACCCTGAGATCATGACCTGAGCTGACATCAAGAGTCTGATACTTTACTTACTGAGTCCCCAGGTGCCCCATCATTTACCCGTTTTTCAATTGAGTTTTCAAAAATTGATTTTGTAGGATTTCTTTATATTCTGAAGGATACAGTTCTGTATGCCTATATGCATCATAAGCATCTTTTTGCAGACTGTCACATTTCTTTCCACTTTGCTTAAGGTGCCTTTTTTCATGGAAGCTAATGTTGATGTAGTCATATTCACCAGTTTTTTCCTTTATGGTTGGTGGTTTCTGTGGCTTATTTAATAAATCCTTTCATAAAATTGGACAACCACATACAGAAGAATGAAACTGGACCATTTCCTTACATCACACACAAAAATAGACTCAAAATGGATGAAAGACCTCAATGTTAGACAGGCATCCATCAAAATCCTTGAAGAGAACACAGGCAGCAACCCCTTCAACCTCAGCTGCAACAACTTCTTCCTAGAAACATTGCCAAAAGCAAGGGAAGCAAGGGCAAAAATGAACTATTGGGACTTTATCAAGATCAAAAGCTTTTGGACAGCAAAGGAAACAGTCAACAAAACCGAAAGACAACCGACAGAATGGGAGAAGATATTTGCAAATGACATATCAGATAAAGGGCTAGTATCCAAAATCTATAAAGAACGTATCAGACTCAGCACCCAAAGAATAAATAATCCAATCAGGAAATGGGCAGAAGATATGAACAGACATTTCTGCAAAGAAGACATCCAAATGGCCAACAGACACATGAAAATGTGCTCAACATCACTCGGCATCAGGGAAATACAAATCAAAACCACAGTGAGATACCACCTCACACCAGTCAGAATGGCTAAAATTAACCAGTCAGGAAACAACAGGTATTGGTGAGGATGCGGAGAAAGGGGAAACCCTCCCACTATTGTGGCAATGCAAGCTGGTACAACCACTCTGGAAAACAGTGTGGAGTTTCCTCAAAAAATTGAAAATAGAAGGGCGCCTGGGTGGCTCAGTCGTTAAGTGTCTGCCTTCAGCTCAGGTCATGATCCCAGACTTCTGGGATTGAGCCCCGCATCAGGCTCCCTGCTCAGTGGAAGCCTGCTTCCGCCTCTCTCACTCACCCTGCTTGTGTTCCCTCTCTCGCTGTGTCTCTCTCTGTCAAATAAATAAATAAAATCTTTTAAAAAAAATTGAAAATAGAGAGCTATCTTAACCCAGCAATTGCACTATTGAGTATTTACCCCAAAGATACAAATGTAGTGATATGAAGGGGCACCTGTACCCCAATGTTTATAGCAGCAATGTCCACAACAGCCAAACTATGGAAAGAGCCTAGATGTCCAACAGATGAATGGATAAAGAAGATGTGGTATATATATAAAATAAAATATTATGCAGCCATCAAAACCCCGAAATTTTGCCATTTGCAACAACTTGGATGGAAGTAGAGGGTATTTTGCTAAGTGAAATAAGTCAATCCGAGAAAGACAATTATCATATGATCTCACTGATATGAGGAATTTGAGAAACAAGACAGAGGATCATAGGGAAGAGAGGGAAAAATGAAACAAGATGAAACCAGAGAGGGAAACAAACCATAAGAGACTCTTAATCTCAGGAAACAAACTGAGGGCTGCTGGAGGGGATGTGGGTAGAAGGGATGGGGTGACTGGGTGATGGACATTGGGGAGGGTATGTGCTATGGTGAGTGCTGTGAATTGTGTAAGACTGATGAATCACAGACCCGTACCCCTAAAACAAAGAATGCATTGTATTTCAATTTAAAAAATAGTAGATTAAAAAAAAGATCATGGAGGTGAAAAATGACTTAGACAAGAATGAATGCTTAAATAAATATAAATGTAAAGGATGACACAGTAAAACAAAACAAAACAAAAACATTTGATTTTGAAACAATTCCCAATTCACAGAAAAGTTGCAAGCATAATATGGAGAAGTTGCATATATACCCAGAGACTCCCATTCAAGTTTTGTGAATTGTCCCAATTATCTTTTCTATTACCTGTAAAGGGTCTAATCTAGGATCATGCCTTGTACCTAGTTGTCATGTCTCTCCAGTTTGTTTCAGTCTGGGATGGTTTCTGAGTTTTTGGGTTTATGATTTTGACTTTTTGTGTGTGTGTGTGTGGAAGACAGATGAGATTCTCAGTGGGCAGGCAGAGCCCCATGCTCCAGCCACCCCATGTCCCTACATGAAGCTGTCACTGATCTAAACCCCGCCACTCCTCCTCAACTTCCCATAAGCAGAGTGTCTGTTCTCCTCAGAGAAGGAATTGCTTTGACATTTTTGAAGATTATAAGACAGTCATTTTGTAGAAAACCCTTCATATTTGGGTTCATTCAAGAAATCCTCATATCCTATTGAGTAGCACACAGTGTCAACTTGTACATTGTTGGTGGTGTTAATTTTGTATGTTGTGATCACTTGATTAAGATGATGTCTTCTAGTTTTCTCCATTGTGAAGTTAATTTTCATCTTTGTAATTAGTAAGTATTTTATGTGGAGATACTTTGAAACTATACAAATATCTAGTTCCTCAACTGATTTTTATCTACTGGTATTGGAATCCATCGATGATTCTTTCTTGAATTAATTATTACCATGATAATTGCCAAATGGTTTTATTTTTTCTAATTCTGTTCTACAGTAAGAAAAGCTGTCTCTTCTCCCTGTACTTTATTCATTTGTTTATATCATAAATTCTATTTAATTCAATGAGTTATAATGTGTAAATATTATTGTAATATTAGAATTATCTCAGATTTGGCCAGTGAGAATCCCCTTAAGCCAGATCCTATATCTTCTTGACATGACTTCATTGTTTGTTTTAAGCTCAACTTGTATTTTCCCTGTTCCCCTCTAGAACCAGCTATTTATTCAAGGAACATTGGTTCCTTTTAATGGAGAGTGATATTTAGGAACCAACATCATAGTCTAGATGTGCTCATTTGTACCTTGATGTTTCTGCATCCAGGCTCACTCTCAGGACAGAGCTGGGAAATATAAGTATATACCTTTACTTCTATATTTATCTGTATCACTATCTACCTATATTGTAAGCTATTAATTCATACTGGTAATTCCAAATCCAGCTTTTTTTTTTAAGATTTTACTTATTTATTTGACAGAGATCACAAGTAGGCAGAGAGAGAGGGGGGAAGCAGGCTCCCCGCTGAGCAGAGAGCCCAATTCGGGGCTCTATCCCAGGACCCCAAAACCATGACCCGAGCCGAAGGCAGAGGCTTAACCCACCGAGCCACCCAGATGCCCCCCAAATCCAGTTTAATATTGCAGGATTCATCCTCACTTCCTCTCTGTTTTTATTTTTTTTAATTTAAATTTAAATTTTTAAAAAAGATTTTATTTATTTACTTGACAGAGAGAGAGAGATCACAAGCAGGTAGAGGGGCAGGAAGAGAGAGAGAGGGAAGCAGTCTCCCCGCTGAGATAGAGGTCTACTCAGGGCTCGATCCCAGGACTCTGAGATCATGACCTGAGCTGAAGGCAGAGGCTTAACCCACTGAGCCACCTAGGTACCCCTCCCTCTTTGTTTTTATATCTTCCTTCCCAGTCAGTGAGAAATCTGGCTACCATTATCTGAAATATATTCATTTATTTCTGAATTCCCTATATGAACCAATCCCCTGGCCCCACCCAGTTACCCCTGCCACCCTCACCAAGGCTGTCCTGGGTTGTCATTACCTGCTGCCCTGTTCAGATATCATCTTTCTATGGGTCACCATTACATTCTTACCTGTGAAATCAATTGATTCCAAAAATAGTAACAAGGGACATTTTCTTTTTTTGGCCAATGAACAGACACTATATAAAATCAAGAAATTACTCAAGTTAATTTAACTTTTTGTTTGTTTTGTTTTTGTTTTTTTAGAGAGAGAGAGTTCAAGTGGGAGTGGGGGGAATCAGGAGAAGGAGAGAAAAGGAGAACCTTAAATAGGCTCCACACTCAGCTAAGAGCCCAACACAGGGCTCAGTCTCATAATTCAGATCATGATCCCAGCCAAAATCAAGAGTTGGACATTTAACCAACTGAGCCACCCAGGCACTCTTATTTAGCTTTTTAATATATTAATAGTGATATTTTAAAAATCCAGTCTATAAACATAATTTGCTTTAAAAATAGATTTAAAATATCTTCACATTATAATAATAGGAGTGAATAACAAAAACATTATGCCATGCAAAAACAAAAAAAGCTAGATACACAAGAGGTCTTTGTATATTGTACTTGCTTTGACATACCTATGTTAAAATCAGAACTATAGGGGTACCTGGGTGGCTTAGTGGGTTAAAACCTCTGCTTTCAGCTCCGGTCATGATCCCAGGGTCCTAGGATTGAGCCCCACATCGGGCTCTCTGCCCAGCGGGGAGCCTGCTTCCTCCTCTCTGCCTGCCTCTCTGCTACTTGTGATCTCTGTCAAATAAATAAATAAAATCTTAAAAACAAAACAAAACACAGAACTATATAGAGAACGTGAGCACAATCCCTGCATGAGGATAACTGCATTATGAGGCATTCTATATTTTGTGTTATGTACATTTCACCACAATTCTATTTTACCTTTTTTAAAAAAGATTTTATTTATTTATTTGAGAGAGAGAGTGAGAGAGAGCATGAGCAAGGAGAAGGTGAGAGGGAGAATCAGACTCCCCGTGGAGCTGGGAGCCTGATGCGGGACTCAATCCTGGGATTCCATGATCATGACCAGAGCCGAAGGCAGTCGTCCAACCAACTGAGCCATCCAGGCGTCCCAGTTTTTTTTTAAATATTTTATTTATTTATTTGACAGAGAGAGAGAGCATGAGCGAGGTGGAGGGGTAGAGGGAGAAGGAGAAGCTGATGCAGGACTCAATCCCAGAACCCTGGGATCATGACGTGAGTTGAATGCAGTTGAATGCAGACACTTCACCAACTGAGCCACCCAGGTGGCCCTTTTTACCACAATTTTTAAAAATAGTAAAAGCCAGTTCCTTCTTTCTTGGCAAACTAGGGTGCCCCACCAGAAAAGTACTCTGTTAAAGATCAAATTTGTATTTTTCCTTTCTTTCACAGCACAGGCTAGAATACAGATTGACACAAGGAAGCCTTATGTAGAAGGACATGGATTCTGCTTGTCTTGAAAGGAAGGCATAGCAAGACTTTTTCTATCTTGATATAAACAAAACAGAACAAAACTGCCTCTTTTTTTTTTAAAGATTTTATTTATTTATTTGACAGACAAAGATCACAGGTAGGTAGAGAGGCAGGTGGAGAGAGAGGAAGGGAAGCAGGCTCCCTGCTGAGCAGAGAGCCCGATGCAGGGCTCGATCCCAGGACCCTGAGATCATGACCTGAGCCGAAGGCAGAGGCTTTAACCCACTGAGCCACCCAGGTGCCCCAAAACTGCCTTATTTTGGGGGAATTGTTCCTCATCGGAGAAAAATGAAGAAATGGGATTCTGGAACCTGACATACTATTATTATCCTCACCTAGCCCCCCGCAGGGCTGTGTGTGATAGGTTTTGGCTGGGTCCTTTGCTACAAGGCCAACTGTGGAACATCCTTGGCAAGCTTAGCTCGTCATGCCTCAAAGGGCTTTACCTCCCAGCCAGGATACAGACAAGCCAAGGCATCATCCATAAGCAGTGGATAAGCGTTGTTTTGGATTGAGTGGGACCAGTTTCCAAAATCAACAATGTGAGGTAATGAGAAACTATGGCATTAGTTAATGATCAGACTCCAATTAAGAAGAGAACAGAACCCAGTATAGACTACATAATTTATTACTTGGTGTACCTGGACAAGGTATGGGAGAGTCTTCCACAGTGGGAAATAATGGGTTTCCTACTAAATAACAGGCTTCTGCTAAAAGGGCTTATGAATAAGTAATTGTTTAGAAAAAATAAAAGTACTGTGAATATATTTGTATTTGAGCTTGTGGACTAGGTGATACATTCATTTGTTCATTAGTATTTATTAAGCATATATTACATGCCCTTAGACACTGTGCTAAGAGCTAGTGATAGTAACTATGCTCCTACTGAGTTTAGGGGGATATAGATGAGATGCACACAGAATAAACTGCTATGCTAGAGGGAGCATGGGGTCCAACAGAAATTCAGAGAAGAAACCCCTATTCTACACTTTGAGTAGCAGAAAGAGAAGTCAGGAGAAGATGCTCTAAAGAAAATAACATTTTAGGGGGCACCTGGATGGCTTAGTTGGTTAAGTGTCTGCCTTCGGCTCGGGTCATGATCCCAGGGTCCTGGGATGGAGCCCTACATTTGGCTCCCTGCTCATTGGGGAGTCTGCTTCTCTCTCTACTGTTCCCTCTTCTTGTGCTCTCTCTCTGTCAAATAAATAAATAAATAAAATCTTTAAAAAAGAAAAGAACATTTTATGCTGAAAGCTGAACTAGGAGCTCTTCACAGAGCTGGGATGACAATGTTCCAGGAAGGAGAGACAGCATAATCACTGGAAATAAGGGAATGCTGCTCTTTCTGGAAAAGACAAGTGCAAGCTTAATGTGCTTGGAATAGAGTGGGGGTAGAAGGAAAAGATGTGGGTTGAGGCTCTGGAGACCTAGGTCTCGATGCTAAGGACAATGATGAGCTACTGGGGGATGTTAAATGGGCAGAGCCATCATGAAAATTTCGAGAATATTTTCTCTGGTTACAGTGTAAAGAAAGGACTGAAGAGTGATATGATTTGGAGGGAGACCATGAGGAAACTGTTGGAATAAGTGAGAATGATTGGGAGAAATAGATTTGAGTTATGAGATACAACCTTGCGGGAGTTAATTAACTGGATTTGGGGGATAAGGGAGGAGAGAGAAAAGTAGAGCATGATGTACATTTTTTTCTGATAGATATGAGTGATTATAACATCATCATGTATTTGTGTGGAGAAGAGTGTTTAAGGCATCCCTTGCCATCCAAACTCAGGAACCAGAATCTCAAGAAAAAATTTTAATCATTTGTTTGCTATCCAAATTCCTGGTATTAGATAGTTGAAACTTAGGGACAAATAGATTTAGATAACAAGTTTTATTTGTTTGTTTTTATTTCCTACCTAAATCCAGGATCTGAAACTCAGGATTCAGGTAGTAGGAATATTTGTAATGTATTTGTTTTTCATTTTTTAAAAAGATTTTATTTATTTATTTGACAGAGAGAGAGATCACAGGTAGGCAGAGCAGCAGGCAGGGGAGGGGAAGCAGGCTCCCTGCCGAGCAGAGAGCCCGATGTGGGGCTCGATCCCAGGACCCTGAGATCATGACCTGAGCTGAAGGCAGAGGCTGAACCCACTGAGCCACCCAGGTGCCCCTTCATTTTTGTTTTTAAAGAAAGTCTTTTATTTTATGCTGTTCCTTGTCATAGGTTTAATATTTTAGATTAAAAAAATTCTTGTATCTTGAGATATGAAGTTTATATTTCAATCAGTTGGTATTTAGGAGAGAGCTCCTGAGATACAGGGTGCTAATGTATTCTTATGACAAAATTAAAGTTTTAAATATAAGTAGCTCTATTTTTCAGGATTATATTTTTTACATTGTGGATGTGTTAATAACTAAAGAAATACAATTGCTATCAAGTGACCAGTTTGACAAAAATCTATTTTTTTTACGAAAACCAATACAATCTTTAAAATACTCAAAACCACTCCAAGATTTCTGTGAAGAAAACAAAGAAAATTTGGTTTTTGGAGCAAAGCACTTTTAGGAGATATTTTAAATAAAATTTTCATCCATATTTACTTCAGGTATAATAAGGTTTTTATCATTCTTTGACATATATTACTGCCATACTTTTTCTTAAATTGGTATAAAAAAAAAATTGGTATAAAATATGTGAAAATAGCCCCCCAAAAGGTAGTGATGATTCTCTATAATTCCAGGATAGTCTTTTCAGAGTCAGAGGTGACAATATGTATCAAACATTAATGACTTTTTGAGATTCGTAAGGGTATTTCATAACGTTGTAGCCAAATGAAAACTGATAATATTTATACAGGGTTGAATAATAGGAAAAAAATCATTTTAATGTTTTCTCTCTAGGTAAGAACATCTTGAATCACTGAAGTTCCCTTCCGTAAAGCAAAAACACACATGTTTTTCCACAGGCCATTTGGTGGTCTATCTAGTTTATAAATGTAGATTCCAGATAAGTTCATGCTTGCATATGTTTGACTTCTGCTTCTTAACATTTTCTAAACACTTCTCACAGCCCACACTCCTCTCAGCTGATACTCCATCTCATTCTATTTTCTATTGAAAAAAGATAGACTATTTCATCTCCTTCCACCATGCCTATGATTTACCTACACTTGCAGCCACCTTCTTTTCTCTTGTATCAAAGTTGACTAATCCCTTTCTGCCCAGGATCGCTTTGTTTCTCACTTTCCTAGTTCCATCTACCAAATCACTCCTGAGGGAGTTCAGAACATGCCATGTTGGCAAACTTGCCATGTTGGCATATTATTGTGAGTTAAAGGCACTTGAGAAACAGCAGATACAGGAGACCTACCTTTATGTGCTAAAAACAGGACATGAAATTTCCATGAGAAAGATGTCCTCCCTGTAAAAGGGAAGAAACCAGCCTTAACACCAGAGACTGGGAATCCATGTTGACACACATCTGTACCAACTTACTAAAGTAATTCTTCTTCCACTAGTTTTGCCACCCCTCCCTCTTAGTCACATTCTTACCATTTACTGCCCCTCCTCCAAACTCTTTTGTCTTGTCATTTCTTCACAAATGTACTCTTTGTCTGAAAGGTATACAGACTTTCTGGTCTGATCACTTCTTCCCATCTTCATTCTCTTGAGAAGGCCTTCATGATCATGTAAAAATAAAACTTTTTTTATGCCTTTCTCTTGCTAATCTGTTTTATGTCAGTTTAATTCTTAGACCCAGCTGGAGATGCTAAAAGGATAGAGAAGTTTTCCTCCCTTACACTCCCAACAGTATATAAGCATGCTTAATCTCATACTTTAAAACATCCCTCTCTTGATCCTACATTTACCCTTCAGCTACTATCCTATTTCTGTATCCTCCCTCACAGCAAAGCTTGAAAGAATAGTTCTTTAGCAGTAGTCCTCAAAGTCTTTTGCTCACTACACCCTAGAAGAATTTTGTAAAAAGTTATGTACTTTCTTGGCACATTTTAAAATTAACATTTATATTTTTTATGTTGTTTAAATAGTTGCAAAATCTGTAATTTCCAGAATATTGTAAATATTTGTATTTTAAGCCACATCAATCTTTAAAATGTATCCAATAAATCTAAATACAATTTGATACTCATCATCCACTAAAAAAAGTCTTCTTTTACAAATTTTACATCTTTCCTTTTCTACTTTAACTCCTAGTTCTAGTTCATTTCCGTCACCAAAATTTATCGTAATGTAATATAGTTTATGCTTCAAAATCTTTTATTCACTGAAAGGTCTGTAATCAAAGGAGCGAGACTGATACAAAGCGAAAGTCAAGCAAAGCTTTATTTCTCACCAAGCATCGACAATCAAACTGACTGGTTGGGGCCGTCTCTTACAAAGAGGCGACCGCTCTAAGCCTCACAGACTAACTTTTATAGAGGAAAAGCCATGTGGTTGAGCCTGGCTACACACAGGTGGCCAATGAGATTGTAACACACAGAGAAAACTGCACAGTCATGCTAGGTCACACACGGGTGGCCAATGAGATTTCAATTTACCCTAGTAGATATATGCACACCCCACTGATTGGATGTCTCCACCTGGCTTGACCCACCCTTGTTGGGCTTTGCTACCTGGGACTGGTTTCCCAGACTTGTTTTTAAGTAAATTCCTCTGGGAGGGGCAGGGTCGATCTAAGTTTACTGCAAAATGGTTCCCTCTAGCCAAGTAAGCCCTTACATTCACTACCCTATCATACTTTGCTGAAAAAAGACAATTGAAATTAAAATTTTTCCTATGACCATAAGTCTCTAAGAGTTAATGTCTTATAGATTTTTTTTTAAAAGATTTTATTTATTTATTTGACAGACAGAGATCACAAGTAGGCAGAGAGGTAGGCGGAGAAAGAGGGGAAGGGAAGCAGGCTCCCTGCTGAGCAGAGAGCCCGATGCAGGCCTTGATCCCAGGACCCCGGGATCATGACCTGAGCCAAAGGCAGAGGCTTTAACCCACTGAGCCACCCAGGTGCCCCTTGTGGATTTATTTTAATATTAATATACAACTGATAAAAATCACATTGAAGTAAAAATTTATTGGAAATGCTATCTTAATGAGATGAATGGATTTTTTTTTTTCAACTGGCTTTAATTTTTGCTGCTCAGAATGATGGGGCTCAGCATTAAAAATATTCTGGTTTTTAATTTTTATGTGATAAGCTTCTTCACATAGCTAAGTAGACAGAAGTAGAAGAGATTTTGTTATAGCAGTATTAGTTATTTCTTTGGACTCTTAATGCCAAAAATCGCATTGTGTTAACTATCAGCAGATTATCATCTACAGACTGACAACTAGGTTCTCCTTCAATCTGGTTTAAAGCAAAGAATAAGAAAACACCAGGATTTCTAAATAATTTCTTGGAGTTACTGCTTTCCAAATTCAGTATCAGTGTTTTGCACTGTCCTCCTGCTTGTTGTCAACCTGGAGCAATGTGTCATTGTTAGATGAAGAGGAAGAGAGGTGTGCCTTTCTTTTGTAGAAAGGGAGAAAGGGGATGTGAAAGCCGAGGTGGGAAAGGAGAAGCTGTGCCCACAATACGCATGCTCTCAGGACAAGCACGTTTAGAAGTCTTTAACTTAGTTTGAAGCCCAGTTGAATATACCTGCCTCTCCCACTCTCTTAATTCTTCTTCACTCATAAAACCCACCCTCCTTGCACTTCTGTCTCTGCAGCTCTAGCGAAAATACTTTCACAAAGGCCATCAGCAGCGAAAGCCCTCAGTTCCTTCAGCTGGTTGTGGGAAGTGTCCCGGAGCGCGGGTTTATGCGCATGCACAACCGATTTCCGGTTAGGAAGCCCCCGAGGTGCGGGCAGTTTGGAGCATGCGCACACAATGTTTCCGTTAGGAATCAAGTGCGCTTGAGCACACAGGTGTTAGGATTCAGGTGAGACTCTTAGCAACGTGGGCTGCTGGGTCCCAGGTCCTGCTGAAGTGGTCACAGAAAGTTTGTGGGATCCCTCTTTGGCCGGATTCCAAATTAGTGGATGAGAGGTCGGTGTATTCGTTCTTATGACTGGAATTTTAACAGCTTTTTTTTTTTTAGTCATTTTTTTGGATATAAACATATTAAATATTCATTGTAAAATATCTCACAAATTGCAACCCAATAGAGTAATAGACTCGCAACCTAAACTTGTCAGGAGGCAATAATTAAGCAAAATTGTTTATTTGGGATCAAAGAATTGTAAATTCAGGGTACACAGATTTCAGCAGCGACCAAAATATTGTCCCACTAGGCAGCAAAATAAATGGGTTTTTATTTTTTATTACTTTTTTATTTGTATAGTTGACACACAGTGTTGCATTAGTTTCCAGGTAAATAGCTGGTGATCTGACAAGTCTATACCTTATCCTATGCTCATCACAAGTATAGCTGCCATTTGTTACCAAAAGTCACGGGTTTTTAAAGACAAAAAGGAGGGGTGCCTGGGTGGCTCAGTTAAGCATCTGCTTTCAGGTCATGATCTCAGGGTAGTATTTCTATCTCTCCCACTCCCCCTGCTTGTGTTCCCTCTCTTACCGTGCCTCTCTCTGCTAAATAAATAAATAATATTGTTTTTTTTTAAAAGACAAAAAGGGAATGCTTGTATAGGTTTTTTACAAAGAATTTTGATTGGGTTGGCGGTAGAAAACTAATCTTGGTTAAAGGTAATTGGTTGCTGGGGCGCCTGGGTGGCTCAGTGGGTTAAAGCCGCTGCCTTCGGCTCGGGTGCGACAGCCTGCTTTCTCCTCTGTCTCTCTCTGCCTCTCTGCCTACTTGTGATTTCTATCAAATGAATAAATAAAAATCTTAAAAAAAAAAAAAAAGGTAATTGGTTGCTAAGGCTATCACTAAGCAAAAGTCTATGAGTGTAGCAGGTTGCAGGTGTTGGTGCCTAGTCCTTGAAGTACTTGTGACTTGGCCCAGTTAAAAAAATGTATGGTTCCACCCCCGCTTCAGGATGTGCATAAGGTCCACTCCTTAATGGCCTCCTGGCTCTATTTATAAACTCCCTGACATAAGTGACTCTGTTTTATTTCACCTTTCAGAAGGCAAAGAACTGGGAAACAAAGAGTCAACAGAAAAATAAATAGACTTTAAACATGCAAAAAGATGCCCAGGGTTAGTTGTAATGAGAGAAAACAAATTGGAACTACACTGAGATAATATATTTTACTCATTGGATTGGCAAACAATGAAACAGTTGGCAATATGCTCTGTAGAGGAAGATGTGGGGAAATGGGTTTTCTAGTGCAGATGGTAGAACAGAGTGTTGCAACCCTCTTGTGTGATCAAAACCACCAGCGAATTTTACACTTGGATCCCACTCTGGAGAATTTTTCCTATAGATACTCTTGGTTATATAGGAAATGATGTCTGGAGTTGTTGATTGGAAAAAATTGGAAACTACCCAAGGGTCCATCAGAGCACTGATTTTAAAAAAAAAAGAAAAAATGATATGGTTGACCAAGGAAGAATTCACTGAAAATTAACAGACTTATTTCGGGAATTAGAATTGCAATTCCAGAAACACAAGTCAGGTTGAAGCCTGAATAACATTCTGAGAAAGATAAAGAAGGGACAGAGTTATAAGATGAAAGGTCTTGAGTGCAGTTCTCAGTTCCTCTCTGCAAAACAGGGATTGAAACTAGGCTAACTGGGATTGGTTGGGTTGAAATGCAAATAAGAGACGGAAACTTATCAAACTGGACTGTCTCCTTTCTAAGTGAAGAATTTGGCAAGCCCAGTTCCCGTGGCCCAGGCTGAAGGCCATAGCTGCTAACTTAAAAAGTTCAGTTTCCTTCGATGAGTGCATAAATTCCTCCTCCCTTATGGCCCCTGACTTTTTTTTTTTTTAACATTTTATTTATTTATTTGTCAGAGAGAAGCAGGCTCCCTGCTGAGCAAGGAGCCCATGCGAGACTCGATCCCAGGACCCTGGGATCATGACCTGAGCCGAAGGTAGTGGTTTAACCCACTGAGCCATCCAGGCGTCCCCCCCTGTTTTTTGAAAGAGACTCTCATGGACTTGCTGCTTTTTGAAATCTCCTTTTACAGTACTTGTGCACACTGGAACATTATGAAGCAGTGAAAAAAAAAAAAGGCAGTTCCCTGTGTAGTGCAATGGAAACTCTCCAGGATCTCTTGCTAAGTGAAAGCAGCCCAGGTATAAGGAAAGGGGAATGAGATTTAATGATCTTTTCTTGTTTCCCATAAATTCTGTAAAGATACTAAAGAAACTCATAGTGTCCTGTGAGTTGGAGGGAAGGACAGAGATAGGGTGAGAGACTTCTCAGTGTGTACATTATAATGCATTGCTTTTTAAACCATATGAATGTTATCCATTACAAATAAAAATAAAGCCACAATAACTTTTTTGATTTCAGAAATATGCAGTGTAAAAAAATGAAAGATCACCTCCTAAAGGTGACTGCTATTAACATGTGGATGTTCTTTCAGCATCTTACTTGCTTTTAAAATTTAATTTTGAGGGTGCCTGGGTGGCTCAGTGGGTTAAAGCCTCTGCCTTTGGCTCAGGTCATGATTCCAGGGTCCTGGGATCGAGCCCCACATCGGGCTCTCTGCTCAGCAGGGAGCCTGCTTCCTCCTCTCTCTCTGCCTGCTTCTCTACCTGCTTGTGATCTCTGACTGTCAAATAAATAAATAAAATCTTTAAAAAAAAAAATTTAATTTTGAGGGGTGCCTGGATGGCTCAGTGGGTTAAGCCGCTGCCTTCGGCTCAGGTCATGATCTCAGGGTCCTGGGATCGAGCCCCGCATCGGACTCTCTGCTCAGCAGGGAGCCTGCTTCCTCCTCTCTCTCTGCCTGCCTCTCTGCCTACTTGTGATCTCTGTCAAATAAATAAATAAAATCTTTAAAAAAAATAAAAATAAAAATAAAATTTAATTTTGATTTGTGTTATTCTCATGCTTCAGAAATATAGAGGACAAGTTTTGTTTTGTTTTGTTTTTTAAACCAGAAGTTCTTAGTCTGCTATAATTACATTTTTAAATTTATTCACTATGTGTATTTGGATACCCTCTTTTTGAAGTGTCCATTTAGGTCTTTTGCCTGTTTATGTTGGGTTTTCTTCTTACTGATTTATAGGAGTTCCTTATAAATTTTGAATGTATGTCCTTTGTATACCAACACTCTTTGGCTTGCCTTTTTACATTAATGGTATGTTTTGAAGAACATAAGGTCTTAATGTGGTTCAATTATCAATTTTTTTAAGGCAGTTCAGTTATCAATTTTTAAAAAAAATTATAGAGATAATTTGAATCTTAAAATAATGTTCTTTTCCTCCAGAGAGAATGGATATTTGCTTCTGTCAGATGGCTAGCACTACTATCAATCTCAGAGCAACTTAATCCATTGAGAAATTGAGATAATTCAGAATTGGGCTTTATTTAGTATATGTCTATTCAACCCTACTCCTAGAGTGTGACCTTTCAGATCCCAATGCAAAGCCTGAGGATTGGCCCTGAATTCATGGTTTCCTAGCTTCATGAGTCTGTTCATAGCTTTATTCATCTTCTCTGCTCCATTTCCTGAAATTAGAAGTTTGGCAGAGCTCCAAATACTGGGTTCAGCTAACTGTATTCCTACGTTCTGTTTCTCCTGGATCTGGGCACATAATTCTTCATGGCCTTATTTACTCTCCTATGCTTTAAAACAGATACTTTAAAATATTTTATTTAGCTTTTCTAGTTGTGCTCTAGAAAAATTGGTCCAAATTGCCTATTTTGCAGAACTTTTTTAGAACTTAAAAAAAAAAAACAACAAGACTGTTTTGAGGGGTGCCTGGGTGGCTCAGTGGGTTAAAGCCTCTGCCTTCGGCTCAGGTCATAATTTCAGGGTCCTGGGATCGAGCCGCGCATCGGGCTCTCTGCTCATCGGGGAGCCTGCTTCCTCCTCTCTCTCTCTGCCTGCCTCTCTGCCTACTTGTGATCTGTCAAATAAATAAATAAAATCTTTGAGAAAAAAAAATGTTTTGAGACTTTAAAGAAAAAAAGGCCTTTAGTTTTGTTTCTTTTTGTGTTTTGAAAGGAAGATTGTGTTTTAGAGCTCTATCAATATGGTGAGCTTCAAAATCATTTAAAATATTTTACAGCTGATTTTCAGGCAGACTTTTTATTGTTATTTAAATGAGAAGATTTTAGGTTTTATGGGTTGTGTTGAGGTCAGGAGAGTCGGAATTAGGGTTGGCAGTGGGGAACTAGACCATGTTGGTTGAAAGAGCCCGTTTTGACAGCGGGATGTCTCTTTCCCACTGGCATTTCTGTGCCTTCATCTCTAGCTCACAGTAGTCTTTCATACAGTTGACTGTTCATTCCTACAGCACTTTCTCTGAGACCTTATTCCCCTGCTCCTTCTCCTCTCCTATTCTTTTTTTAGTTTTTATTTTTATTTATTTATTATTTTTCTAAATTTCTTAATTTGACAGAGATCACAAGTAGGCAGAGAGGCAGGCAGAGAAAGAGGAAGGGAAGCAGTCTCCCTGCTGAGCAGAGAGCCTGATGTGGGGCTCGATCCCAGGACCCTGGGATCATGACCTGAGCTGAAGGCAGAGGCTTTAACCCACTGAGCCACCCAGGCACCCCCTCCTCTCCTATTCTTGACCTCAGTCTATTCTGCTGACCAGTTTTCCTTTTCCCAACCTCTGCTTCCCTGGAGCTTAATCCTGGGGTCTCTCCTTTATCTAGATTTTTTTCCTAATTGATCTCATGAAGACCCATGGCATTAAAATATTTTCTGTGCAGAAAAATCTCAAATTTATATCTCCAAGTGAGAACTCTTCACAGAGATCCAGACTCATCTATCTCATTATCTCCTTTTTTCTTTTAATTTGAAAATTTAAGTAAACTTTGTATACAGTAAAGTATACAAATCTTAAGCATACAACTCAATGAATTTTACATTTGTATATACCCACCAAAAGATCTAGATATAAGGCATTTCTATCACCCTAGAAAGCATGTAGCCTGTCCATTAAGTACTCTTCTTAGAGTTCTTTACTGTTCTTACTGCTGTTTTACCTGTTTTTGAACTTCACATGAGTAGAATCATACAGTGTATCTTTTTCTCTGGCTCCTTTCACTCAACGAAATTTTTGAAAATTTGTGTTGTTCTGTGTATCAGTAATGCATCCTTTTTGTTTCTTTAAAGTGGTGTCCATGTCCAGCATGGAGGGCCCAAACTCATGACCCTGAGATCAAGACCTGAAGTGAGATTGAGTTGGATACTTGACTGAGTCACCCAGGTGCCCCAGTAATTCTTTTTTATTGCTGCGTAGTATTCTACCGTGTGACTGTTTCAGTTTATTTTCCGGTTGTTAGATATGCCCCCCAGCTTTTTATTATCATGGAGTTGCAATTCTATGAACAATTTTGTACATTTTTGTGTGTATATAATGTACTTATTTCTCTTTATCCTGTCATGTGCTTAGAAGATCTGACTGAGGGACGCCTGGGTGGCTCGGTTGGTTGGGCAGCTGCCTTCGGCTCAGGTCATGATCCTAGCGTCCTGGGATCGAGTCCCATGTCGGGCTCCTTGCTCAGCAGGGAGCCTGCTTCTCCCTCTGCCTCTGCCTGCCACTCTGTCTGCCTGTGCTCGCTCCTGTGCTTTCTCTCTATCTGACAAATAAATAAATAAAATCTTTAAAAAAAAAAAAAAGAAGAAGAAGAAGATCTGACTGAGGGATGCCTGGGTGGCTCAGTTGGTTAAGCGGCTGCCTTTGGCTCAGGTCATGATCCCAGTGTCCTGGGATCGAGTCCCACATCGGGCTCCTTGCTTGGCAGAGAGCCTGCTTCTCCCTCTGCCTCTGCCTGCCTGTGCTCGCGCGCTCTCTCTCTCTCTAACAAATAAATAAATAAAATCTTAAAAAAAAAAAGATCTGACTGAATGGCTTATATAATACAGCACACTGGGAAACAGTGACTTTGACTCTGTTTTCTTCCAAGTTCTTCAATCCAGTACCAGTTTTGAAAAACTGACACCTAAAACGAAGGGGTGCAAATATGTGAAGATAACTGAAATCATCAGTGATAAAGAACTTGATAGGATGTTTAAATTTTCCAGCCCTAAGCAAATTTTTAAGGGTCTTGTTTGTCCAATTTTATTGACTCCCTATCCCAGTGATTTTCTTTATTCAGGGTACTTACAAATCATGAGCAACTTCTGGAACGGCCAAGAGATGTGTGTACACAAACATGTGTTCTGTTGATACAGAAGCATGTGCAGTGGCTGAGGTGCTCTCAAGCCACAGACTCAGTGCCTTTTTTTTTTTTTTAAACTGTTTCAGCCCTTCTCCAAATGATGTCACTCTTCTCCCTAACCACCCTGCTGCTCAGAGTGTGGTCCTCACACCACAGAGCATCAGTGTCATCTGGGAGTGCTATTCGTTCCATGTTGTCATGTAATGAATCATTCCGCTATTACCCAGTGTGAAATGGCATGCATGGTATTATGTCACTGTTTCTGAAGGGCAGGATTCTGGGCACAGCTTCGCTGGGTCCTCTCCTTTGTAGTGTCTCATAAGGCCTCAGTCAAGGTGTCAGCCTTAGGTCTGTGATGTTGTCTGAAGGCATGACTACCATCAGTTATGAGAACAGCCTGGTCCAATGGGAGGAGTGTTAAAATTGTTTACCTGCATGATTACCACAGGGGCTGGCACCCTAAACTAGGCCATCATCTCTCAACAGCTTCCAGTGTCCTCTTTTTCCCAATTATGGTCTACTTTCCCATAGTGATCAGAATAATCCTTTACAAAACCTAAAGATCTGAGCACATCATATCCACATAAAACTGTCCCAAGACTTCATACTATCTAGAATAAACTAAGTCGCTATAGGACTTATAAAGTCCTGTATGATCTAGCTTCTACTTGTACTCCAGCTCAGACTGTTCATGCCCTTGATTGTTACATGCCAGGTGTACTGGCTTTCTCTGGGGTCCTAGAATGTGCCCAGTTCAGTTTCTCCCTGGGGGGCTGTGCAGTTGCTCTTTTTTCTGTTCCCATCTCTTCTAGTAGCGGATCTTCCTGATTCAGATTCTGGGAGGGCAAGTAAGCTCCATTCTTTTTTTTTTTTTTTTTAAGATTTTATCTATTGATTTGAAAGACAAAGATCACAAGTAGGCAGAGAGATAGGCAGAGCGACAGGAAGGGGAAGCAGGCTACCTGCTGAGTGGAGAGCCCTGGGATCATGACCTGAGCCGAAGGTTAAAGCCGAGGCTTTAACCCACTGAGCCACCCAGGCACCCCTAGTAAGCTCCATTCTTAATCTCTATCATTTTATTTGCTTTATAGTATTACTCAAGATTTGAAATTTATGTTTATTGGTTATAGGATGTTAGAAATGGGTTCATGCATCAGCAGTCACCCACCTTTAACCTATAAATGAGTTTGGAATGGTTCTGGAGGGAGGATTTCCCAGGAGACAGTTATCAGTATGTTTTGCATTTATGCCTCTCTTGTGGTGGGGAGGGAGGCACTAACCCCTCTTTGAAGGGGACTTCTTTATTTTTTTTAAGACTTCATTTGTTTATTTTAGAAATAGCACAAGCAGGGGGAGGGGCACAGGGAGAGGGAGAGAACCTCAGGTGGACTCTGGGCTGAGCACAGAGGCCAGCTTTGGGGCTTGATCTCACAACCCTGAGATCATGTTCTGGGCCGAAACTGAGAATCAGACACTCAACGGAATGAGCCACCCTACTGAGCCATGAGAAGTGGATGGGTATCAGGGAAGGCTACTTGGAGAACATGAGATGAATGGTGAGATACTGTTGGGAGTTCAGGCTGGAACAACGAGAGTACAGAAATGTGTGCAGCAAGAGGACAGTGGAGCAGTGCAGAGAAAGCTAAGCAGCACAATGGGAAACAAAGCTGGAGAAAGGAGACTCCAAAGGCGGAGACTAGAACTTATTTAGTAGGAGGCTTATTTAGCAGGTGGTGGGGAGCCACTGAAGGGTTTAGACCAGACTGGCATTGCAAGAATTGTATTTGACCAAGGAACTTTGATGGTTGGTAAATAGTGAGTTGGAGAGAAGCAAATTCAGAAGCAAGACCAGCCAGGCGGCTCCTGTGATGGTCTAGGCAGGGTTAATGACATCCTGGTAGACCTGGGGGCAGAGATAGGAAGGAGGAATGGTTTGGAGAAAGATGAGTTGGTCATTCAGCTGGATTTGGTCATTGATTAAGTAGGGAGAGAAGAAGGAGTCTGTGCTATCTTGGAGATTTCTGACTCGGGACTGAGGACTGCCTGGATAACGAAACTGAATTCAGGGGCTTGTTAGATAAGACAGAGTTCAGTTTTGGACTAGTTGGGAACATTTTAGCATTTTTAAAAATATTTTTTTATTCATTTGAGAGAGCATGAGCTGGGGGAAGAGTCAGAGGGAGAGGGAGAAGCAGACTCCCCTCTGAGCAGGGAGCCTGATGCGGGGCTCAATCCCAGGACTCTGGAATGGTGACCTGAGCCAAAGGCAGATGCTTAACCATCTGAGCTACCCAGGGACCCCTATTTTAGCATTTACTATCCCTTTCCTTCATTTCTTACCATTGCATCCACCTCCTTTTAGGTAAATTTTATATAGTATATTAATCCTCTAGTGAAACATCTACCCTTAGTCCTTCTTTGCTGCTAGCTCCAATGTTCGTTTTTATATTCTCTGACTTTCTTCGTCTATTCCTCTTTTTTGTAAGATTTTATTTATTTATTTATTTATTTGAGAGAGAGAGAGCAAGTAGGGAGAGGGGCAGAGGGACAGGAGAGAGAGAATCCCAAGCAGACTCTACGCCAAGCCTGGAGCCCGACATGGGACTTGATCCCATGACCCTGAGATCCTGACCTGAGCCTAAATCAAGAGTCAGTTGCTCAACTGACTAAGCCACCTAGGTGGCCCTTTTTTCATCTTTTGAAAATAAAAGTGAAAATTAATATTTTATTTTTTAAGACAGTGTGGAACCTAGTGTGAGACTTGAACTCATGACCCTGATATCAAGACTTGAACTGAGATCAGGAGTTAGATGCATAGCTGACTGAGCCCCCCAGGTGCCCCACCCCATTTGTTCTTATAAATAGATTGAGCTGGAATAGAGCAATGTTACTTACAAAATCTTTTTATTTTCTGCAAGAAATGAGTCCTCTCAGAGAGGACTTGTCTTGGTCAATATGACCAAGTCAGTTGTAGACATCTTTGGAGCATCCATGTCCCATGATACTTATTTGCAGCAAATAAGTATCAATCTTCTATTTTTCCTTAAAGATTTTTATTTATTTGTCCGAGAGAGAGAGAGGATGCACAAGCAGGGGGGAGGGGCAGAAGGAGAAGCGGACTCCCCACTGAGCAAGGAGCCCAATGTGGAGCTTGATCCCAGGACCTTGGGATCATGACCTGGACCAAAGGCAGACACTTAACTGCCTGAGCCACCCAGGTGTCCCAGGTGCAAGTCTACTAAACAGTCCTTTCCCTTAACTAACAATGATCCAGTGAACTTGAAGGGGTCCATAGCAAAAAGGATGCTGAGGAAGGAATCAGAGTGAGAAGAAAAAATACAGCATAATTTCACAGTTGGTCCGTCCCACCTCTGGAAACAACCACTGTGAATGTGATAAATGATAAAGATAAGGAAATCAGTCCACCCATCAGCCAAAAAAAGCAAAGTAACTCTTCACACATATTTAGTTAAAAATTTTCAGTGTTCTTAGTGTATTACTCCCTTGAACAATACAAATCTTCAATGTCATACTTCCCTTTATCTGGATAAATACTATGAGTTTCCTTCTTTTCTTTCTTTTTTTTAACATTTTTTTTAGTGTTCCAAAATTCATTGTTTATGCACCACACCCATACACGTACCTGTATGCAGTACGTGCCCTCCTTAATATCCACTGCCAGGCTCACCTAACCCCCCAATCCCCTCCCCTCCAAAACCCTCAGTTTGTTCCTCAGAGTCCAGTCTCATGGTTTGTCTCCCCCTCCCATTTCCCCCAACTCACTTCTCTTCTCCATCTCCTAATGTCTTGCATGTTATTCCTTAAGCTCTACAAGTGAAACCATATGATAATTGAGTCTCTCTGCTTGATTTATTTCATTCAGCATAATCTCTTCCAGTCCTGTCCATGTTGATAAAAAAAGTTGGGTATTCATCCTTTCTGATGGAGGCATAATACTCCATTGTATATATGGACAATATCTCCTTTATCCTCTCCTCCAGCACAGGGAGGGGTGGGAGTCCAAGGAGCTTCGAGCACTCCCTTTCCTATCCAAATCAAGTCCCTGTCCCCGAACAGCTCTGTGTAAGGCATTACTGAAGGCTTGGGGGTAACTAGAGAGAATGACATATGGTGGGGGACCCTCAAACTGGATAATAACTGTGATGGGTAGCCAAGCCCAAGGAAAAGGAAAAAAAAAAACAAAACCCTTCTACAGGGCTCCTAATATTTCTTGTCTTGAAATCCACTTTTACTCCCTCCTCTCCAAGAGAGCACTCCTTTTTTAATCCTTCCCAGTGGGTATCTTCACACATAAACACACACACTCACTCACACGCACACACACACCCCAGATGTCTCCATGTGGGTAAGAAATGGAGCCTTCACAGACAATGAGCTTGCTGCTCTCAGCTACTCAGAGAACCAGCAGGTGTTAAATTACCACCTTCTTTTGCCCAGTTAAACCCGATTCTGTTTTTAAATTTTTAAAAAAACTTTTTAGGTAGTCTCTACACCCAACATGGGGCTCAAACTCACAGTCCTGTGATCAAGAGTCAGTCACATGCTCCACACAGGTGCCCACATATTAAATTCTTAATAGCAATAACAACAAAATTATTGAGCGCTTGCTATGTGTCAGATACCACTCCAAGCATATAAATATTAGTGCATTTAAATCTCACAACAGAATAAAATCTTTAAAAAAAAAAAAAAAAGGGGGCGCCTGGGTGGCTCAGTGGGTTAAAGCCTCTGCCTTCAGCTCAGGTCATGATCCCAGGGTACTGGGATCGAGTCCCACATTGGGCTCTTTGCTCAGCAGGGAGCCTGATTCCCCCTCTTTCTCTGCCTGCCTCTCTGCCTACTTGTGATCTCTGTCTGTCAAATAAATAAATAAAATCTTAAAAAAAAAAAAAATCTCACAACAGGGATGCCTGGGTGGCTCAGTTGGTTAAGCGGCTGCCTTTGGCTCAGGTCATGATCCCAGCGTCCTGGGATCGAGTCCCACATCGGGCTCCTTGCTAGGCAGGGAGCCTGCTTCTCCCTCTTCCTCTGCCTGCCTGTCTGCCTGTGCTTGCTCTCGCTCACTCTCTCTCTCTCTGACAAATAAATGAAATCTTTAAAAATAAATAAATAAATCTCACAACAGTCCTGTGGGAACAGTTATTATCCCCACCTTTGTTGTGAGGGCAGTGGAGCACAGAAAGGTTAAGTAACTGATCCAAGGTCACACAGTACCACACTCAGAAAAGGTACTCTGTGACCTTTTCCCTGTAGAAAAGCAGGGATTCACAACCTGATAATTCCCAGAGCTCACACTCCTGAACCTAAACATTGCAGCCTCTCTTTTGTATGGCTTCCTCTCCTACCACCTTCTCCATAAGGAAGCCAGCAGTGGACAAAATCATTTTTCTGTAAGGGTAAGCCCCTGGACATGTAACCGCTATTTCTTCTAGTTGGGCATATGTAAAAAGTTAGGAAGGGTGATTTTGTTAACAGTGGCTGTTTCTGGATGCTAGAATAAAGGGCAACTTTTTACCTTTTAAAAATACATAGTTTTTTTGGTAACTGATACATATTTCCTTGGTAATTTTTTTAGAAGCCTCCCCCCCCAAGTCTTTCTTGCTGAATTCAGCCCCCTAATGTCCTAGGATTAATATGAGCATTATATATAACTGGAAAACATTGCTTCAGATACAAAGTCTATCCACTCAGTTTTATTGGAACCCTTGTGTAGAACAAAAATGTCTCTCCTCCAGCTTTAAGTATGGCACCTGCATCTGTATTAATCAAGGACAAGGTTCTTCAGGGGGAATGAGTGTGGTTTTCTCTGAGACAGGAAGCCGTTTCGCCAATAGATAGGAGTGTGGATGTCTCAGGGCGGTAGGTGCATCATGTCCTGGTTTCCATAGCCCTAGATGCTATGATAATGCTTCCCACATCCCACGCATGTGACAGAGCTTGATTCCACAGCTGCCTAGGGTGCCTATGGAAGTATCTATGAAAGGTTCCTCGAGAACTAAAAAAGGAAAGATGAAACAAACCTTTAATCCTTCCATCTGTCTTAGCACCTGTGAGGCTCCACTCGTCCAAAGCAGAGCATGTGCAACTGATTCCTGGAAATAGGGGCCCATGGACTTGATGGCCAAATGGTTGGGCTTTCCAATGGGGCAGCCCAAAAGAAGGATCTTAAGGTTAATTTTCATGATGGCAGATTTAGGTCACTGGATGAGGTGGCTTAGAGTCTAGGCCCTTGGGCCAGAGCTGGAGGTGGTGTGCCTTGCCACTACTAAGTAGGAGATAGTGGTTGGTTGCCCCACACCAGGTCTTGCCAGGGATCCCAGGAAGAAAGCTGTAACAAGTTGTGGACATTCTTCTTAGGGGCAGGTGTTTAGGGTTGATTAAGTTGTCATTTGGGGATAGCTCTTAATTTTGCCAAGAGTGAAAAAACTAAAACTTACCCATATTCCTTTGACCTATGTTCTGGGCCCTGGGAAACCCATCATTATATATAATACCCAGGGCTCATTACATCACATGCCTTCCTTAATGCCCATCCCCCAGTTACCCCATCCCTCTACCCACCACCCCTCCATTTGTTCTGCATAGTTAAGAGTCGCTTATGGTTTGTCTCCCTCTCTGTTTTCATCCTATTTTTCCTACACTTCCCCTATGTTCAACTGTTTTGTTTCTGAAATTCCACATATGAGTGAAATCATATGGTATTTGTCTTTCCCTGACTGACTTATTTCACTTAATACCTTCTAGCTCCATTGGTTATCCTAACATATTAAGAGCACCTCCAAGAAGAGCATAACTGATATTTTTTTAAAGATTTTATTTATTTATTTATTTGACAGATACAGATCACAAGTAGGCAGAGAGTCAGGCAGAGAGAGAGAGAAGAGGAAGCAGGCTCCCTGCTGAGCAGACAGCCCCATGTGGGACTAAATCCCAGGACCCTGGAATCATGGCCCGAGCCAAAGGCATAGGCTTTAACCCACTGAGCCATCCAGGTGCCCCCATAACTGACTTTAATACATAAACTCCCATTCATAAGAATACCAGTTCTTGAAGGTACCTTATTGAATTTTACAATAAGTAAGAGCCATGGTGAGTCTGAAAGGATCAGCTTGTGATGTTGACAGGGAAAAGGAACCCACCCGGACAGAACCACTTTGAAACAGGCTGATACTTGGTATATGGAGTTTTTTTTTTTTGGTTTTTGGTTTTTTTTGGTATATGGAGTTTTGTTGGTCCTCCCCCCAACATGTTCCCTCACCCAGGTTGTGTTCTGGATTCTGTTATGGGAAGTCAGTCAAATGTGGCCCCAAAAGGAAACACAGAAAGGCAAACAAAGTTTATTATACTCACAAAGAGGAAAACAAAGTTTATTATACTCAGAAGTCCTAGAGACTTGGAAGGCAGAGCACAGCAGGGCCACATGGGACAGCACCAATGTTGGGCAAGAGGAAAAAGGGGCAGGAGTGAGCAGAGAGCTGTGACCACAGCCTTTATTGAAGAGTCTGCAGGAGAAACAAGGCAGGGCAGAGCAAACAGTTTAGGATTGGCTAATTTGAATAACTTCTCTGGGCTCTAAGCTAAAGGGGTGGTCTCTCATTGCCTAGTGCCTGGCCCTGGGATGATTAAGGCAGAGAAATATTGCCTTTTGGGGTGCACAGGCCAGATAGAGGAGGTATGACTCTGGATTGGTTAGTTTGTGGGCATGCTCCCAGCTGAGCATGCTATCTCTAAGAATTGCCTAGCTCCAGGATGGGAAGTCTCCCCAGCCAGAAAGACTTTTTTTTTTTTAAGATTTTATTTATTTATTTGACAGACAGAGATCACAAGTAGGGAGAGAAGCAGGCAGAGAGAGAGAAGGAAGCATGCTCCCCACTGAGCAGAGAGCCCGATGTGGGGCTCGATCCCAGGACCCTGGGATCATGACCCGAGCCGAAGGCAGAGGCTTTTACCCACTGAGCCACCCAGGAGCCCCAGCCAGAAAGATTTTTAAGATATCAAAATATTATAGTATACAGAAAATTTAAAATATAATCAACACAGACTATTGCTACATAACAAATGATCCCAAATTTAGCAGCTTAATGTAAGCATTGTCTTATAGTTTCTGTGAATCAGGATTTTAGGAATGGTTTAGGTTGGAGATTCTGGGTCAGGGTCTGTCTTGAGGTTGCAGTCAAGGTGTTGGTCTACAGTAATCTGAAGAGTCAGTTGGAGGAAGATCGGTTTCTAAGCCTACTCACAGGATTATCAGCAAGAAGCTTTATTTCCTTGCTAATGATTGAAAGCAAGATTCAGTTCCTTATCACATGCCCCCATCCATAGGCTGCTTCAATATCCTCACCACATGAAGCAGGCTTCCTTCCCCCAAAGCAGGTGAGCCAAGAGAAAAGGCAAAGAGGAAGTCATAACGCATTTTATGACCTATTTTCAGAACTCACAGGTCCTCACTTCTGGGGCATTTTATTTGCTGGAAGTGATTTACTAAGCTACATCCACATTCAAGGAGAAGGAAGGAGTATCAAAGAAGTAAAAACAGAGTCCAAGACCAATTTGATCTCCACAAAATCAGCCCAAGGGCATTTTAATGAAAGTCATACTGTCCTAGTTTGCCCCAGATCCAATGATTCGGTCTTTTGAAGACCATGAATTTTAAACCATGAACTTTTTCCATTTGTGGATTAGAGATCTAGGATTTGGGCGTGAATCGAGATGAATCTGGTTTGGGGTCTACACAAAGTAGAGGCTCCCAAGTCACCCAGGGTAAAGTTTCAGAAAGCTGTGCTTTAAAGGCTAGGAGTACAATCAATAAAAGGGCATCTAGATGGGTTGGGACATGAGGGACGAGGGTGCTATCAACTCCTCCTTTGTAGAGTGGGCTTTCTCCTTAGAGCTACCCCTATAGACTGCTGTGCTGTTCATCAGACATTACCAAACAGCACTGTACATAAAGGAAAAATATAAATGAGACAAAGAGGAGGAAAAGGATTTAAAATGTTTGAGTAAATCAACAATGGAAAGGTAGAAGATGTGGAATTAAAAATACATGTATGCCTTTAAAGAAAATTCGGAATAAAAAACATGTCTGCTCAAATTCCAGTAGTGGGTCATCCTAAAATATACCTGATCAGTGCTCCCAAAAGCTGTTAAGGTGATCAAAACCAACAAAAGTCTGAGAAACTGTCATAACCACGAGGAGTCTAAGGAAACACAACTAATTGTAACATAGTATCCTGGATGGAATCCTGGACTAGAAAAACATTAGATAAAAACTAGGAAAAACTAAGATAGATAAAAACTGGGGAAATCTGAGTAAACTACAGGCTTTAGTTCATAATAATGCATCAATGCATTAATAGTTATAAGTGTACCATACCAATGTAACATGTTAATAATAAACTGGGTATGAGTTGTATGAGAACTCTCTGTACTACCTTCTCAATTTTTCTATAAATCTAAAAATGTTCTAAGAAAGTCTACTAGAACCAATATGTGTTTTTGCCCAATACTGACTAAAATCTTACAGAGGGGAAAACATTTATCTGAGCATTAGCTTATCAGTGATATGCCATGAACATTTTTGCTTTGAGCTTAAAAAGGTGACAGAAAAATTAAGTGATTTGTCAAGTTTAAGTAAGTTCTTAATAAATTAGATTGCTAAATGGAGGGGTTGTGATTCTGGGGTTTCTTTTAATTCAAATATAGAGTATTACCTAAAGACTCTTGTGATCAGAAAGACTTGCTGTCTACAAGAAAAACTTTGCTTAAGAAAATTGTTTAGAATCAGAAAAAAAATTGCTTTTATGAGAAATTGTGCTTATTTATAAAACATGTTTCTTAAAATTTAAGCCACATCACCAATGGATATTTTTTCCCAACTTTTTTCCCCTTCCCAAAAGCAAGAGAGCCAACAAACAAAACTATTGGGATTTACAGATGATTAGGATTCCATTTTACAAGTTAATAAGACAAATTATTTAAAAATCAAAGTGCTTTTTTTAATTTGAGCAAGTGGTTTTATTTTTTTATTACTATTTTTTATTTTTAAAATTTCTTTTCAGTGTACCAGAGTTCATTGTTTATGCACCACACCCAGTGCTCCATGCAACACATGCCCTCCATAATGCCCACCACCAGGCTCACCCAACCCCCCACCCACTGCCCCTTCAAAACCCTCAGATTGTTTTTCAAAGTGTTTTTAACAGTTTTCTAGACCTAAACCAGAACATTGCTTTTGCCTTAACTAAGGCTAATAAAAGACTGAACCTAAGAAATTAAAGATACTAAAAAAAAGGGAATATATAGAAGTTAAAAGCAATAGATCAAAATGTAAGATATTTGGAGCCCAAAAACAGTGAAACAAAGTCGATGAGATTTGTTTTTAAAGATTTTATTTATTTATTTGACAGAGAGAGATATAGCAAGAGAGGGAACACAAGCAGGGGGAGTGGGAGAGGGAGAAGCAGGCTCCCCACTGAGCAGGGAGCCTGATGCGGGGCTTGATCCCAAGACCCTGGGATCACTACCTGAGCCAAAGGCAGACGGTTAATGACAGAGAACACAGGTGCCTAAAGTGGATAAGAGTTAAAATAAAAGATAGAACCAGAAGCCAATAAACTTCTGAAAATAAAAGTGAAGGTTAATATATATATATATTTTTAAAGGATATTTATTTATTTGACAGACAGAGATCACAAGTAGGCAGAGAGGCAGGCAGAGAGAGAGATAGGGGAGAAAGCAGGCTCCCCGCTGAGCAGAGAGCTGGATGGATGCGGGGCTCAATCCCAGGACCCTGAGATCATGACATGAGCCAAAGGCAGAGGCTTTAACCCATTGAGCCACCCAGGTACCCCAAAGATTAATATTTTAATATGAGAGTTTAATTCATATATTTATATATAAATATGACCATCAGTGCTATTTATAAAAGCAGTAAGTTGTCCAACAATAAGAAAACAATTGTAATGTTTCTATAAACTGGAAAAAAAAATCATTTGCGGGGGGCACCAGCTGGGTGGCCCAGTCGATTAAGTGTCTGCCTTCAGCTCAGGTCATGATCTCGGGGTCCTGGTATAGAGTCCCACACTGGGTTCCTTGCTCAGTAGGAAGCCTGCTTCTCCCTCTGCCCCTCCCCCACTCGTGCTCTCTCTCTCTTTCACTCGCTCACTCTCTCAAATATATGAATAAAATCTTAGAAAAAAAAATCCACCACACTAGTGTTTAAAAAAAATCATCTTTTGATGATTACTGAAAGACATTGGGGAAAATGTTTATAATAAAAATGGTAAGTTTAATAAAGTATATATATAATGATTTAATTTTTTCTTTTTTTTTAAAGATTTATTTATTTGCCTTACACCACACACGAAAATAGGCTCAAAATGGATGAAGGACGTTAATGTGAGAAAGGAATCCATCAAAATCCTTGAGGAGAACACAGGCACCAACCTCTTTGACCTCAGCTGCAGCAACTTCTTCCTAGGAACAACACCAAAGGCAAGGGAAGCAAGGGCAAAAACGAACTATTGGGATTTCATCAAGATCAAAAGCTTTTGCACAGCAAAGGAAACAGTTAACAAAACCAAAAGACAACTGACAGAATGGGAGAAGATATTTGCAAATGACATATCAGATAATGGGCTAGTATCCAAAATCTATAAAGAGCTTAGCAAACTCAACACCCAAAGAACAAATAATCCAATCAATAAATGGGCAGAGGACATGAACAGACATTTCTGAAAAGAAGACATCCAGATGGCCAACAGACACATGAAAAAATGCTCCACATCACTTAGCATCAGGGAAATACAAATCAAAACCACAATGAGATACCTTCTCACATCAGTCAGAATGGCTAAAATTAACAAGTCAGGAAATGACAGATGCTGGCGAGGATGCGGAGAAAGGGGTACCCTCCTACACTGTTGGTGGGAATGCAAGCTAGTGCAACCACTCTGGAAAACAGCATGGAGGTTCCTCAAAAAGTTGAAAATAGAGCTACCCTATGACCCAGCAATTGCACTCCTGGGTATTTATCCTAAAGATACAAATGTAGTGATCCAAAGGGGCACATGCACCCGAATGTTTATAGCAGCAATGTCCACAATAGCCAAAGTATGGAAAGAACCTAGATGTCCATCAACAGATGAATTGATAAAGAAGATGTGGTATGTATATACAATGGAATACTATGCAGCCATCAAAAGAAAAGAAATCTTGCCATTTGTGATGACGTGGATGGAACTAGAGGGTATTACGCTTAGTGAAGTAAGTCAATCGGAGAAAGACAACTATCATATGATCTCCCTGATATGAGGAAGTGGAGTTGCAATGTGGGGGGTTTGGGGGGTAGAAAAAGAATAAATGAAACAAGATGGGATTGGGAGGGAGACAAACCATAAAAGACTCTTAATCTCACAAGACAAACTGAGGGTTGCTGGGGGGAGGGAGAAGGTGGTGGGGTTATGGACATGGGGGAGGGTATGTGCTATGGTGAGTGTTGTGAAGTGTGTAAACCTGGCGATTCACAGACCTGTACCCCTGGGGCTAATAATATTATATGTTTATAAAATAAAAATAAATTTAAAAAAAGGTTTATTTATTTGTTTTGAGAGAGAGTGAACAGGGGTGGAGGGATGGATAATGGTAGAGAGAGGGAGAGAATCTCAAGCAGACTCCCCGCTGAGCATGGAGACCCCCACCTCCAACCCTGAAACCCTGAGATTATGACCTGAGCCAAAACCAAGAATTGGTTGCTTAACTGACTGAGTCACTCAGACGCCCCATGATTCTATTTTTTTTTAAGTTATAAAAAATACACATGTTTCCTCACATGAATTAAATAATGAAACCTGCTACAACATGGATGAGGCAACATTATGCTAAATTGGAAGAAATCAGATACAAAGGATTGTATGATTCCATTTATATGAAATGTTGAGAGTAAGCAAATCAATAGAAACAGAAAATAGATTAGGGGTGTCTGCCAGGCTCAGTCAGTAGAGCATGTGGCTCTTAAGCTCAGAGTTGTAAATTCAAGCCCCATATAGGGTGTGGAGGTTATTTAAAAATAAAATATTAAAAAACAATAGATAAGTGGTTGCCAGGGACTGGGGAGAGGGCACAACTAATGGGTAAGGGGTTTCCTTGGGCAGTGATAAAAATGTTCTAAAATTATATTGAGAGGGTAGTACAACCATCAGTATATATAATATAAAATATCTGTATATTTCAACAGTTTTTATTTCTAGATGTTAGAATTATATGAGATTTTATTTTCCTTTTTTTAAATTTTCCAGATTTTCTGCAAAGAAAACACATGTTATTTAAAACAAATCAAGGAACACCTGGGTGGCTCAGCTGGTTAAGCATCTGCCTTCGCCTCAGGTCATGATCCCAGGGTCCTGGGCTCAAGCCCCGACTGGGCTCCTTGCTCAGTGGAGAGTCTGCTTTCCCCTCTCCCTTTGCTGCTCCCTCTCCTTGTGTGCATGCTCCTTCTCTCAAATAAATTAATAAAATCTTAGAAAAAAAATAATGAAACAAGTAGAGTTGTTCAAACAGTGCTAATCAAAGTGTGATCTGTGAATAGGTATTTGTCCTTAAAGGACATAAACCTTGTAATGTGCAAAAAGGCTTGGTTTGTACAAACCCTGGGGGACACTGCTTCTCTGAGGTAGGCTGGAATGACCTCTCATCTCTTCCTTGGGTTGGAATCATAAGGCCAAAGTCTCCCAGGAATTGATGGATCAGGTCAGCTTTTTTTTTTTTTTTTTAAGATTTTATTTATTTATTTGACAGAGATCACAGTAGGCAGAGAGAGAGGAAGAGAAACAGGCTCCCTGCCGAGCAGAGAGCCGGCTTTGGGACTGGGTCCTAGGATCCTGAGATCATGACCTGAGCCTAAGGCAGATGCTTAATCCACTGAGCCACCCAGGTGCCCCAGACCAGGTCAGCTTTAACACATTGCCTGGACATCTCAGGGAGGTATGGAATCAGAGACTAACCTGCTTTTTATCGTCCTTGGAATTTTTTTTTAAGATTTTATTTTCTTGACAAAGAGCACAAGTAGGGAGCACAAGCACGGGCAGAAGGAGAGGGAGAAGCAGGTTCCCCTCTGAGCAGAGTGCCCAACATGGGGCTTGATCCCAGACACTCAAGTGACTGAGCCACCCAGGTGCCCACAGTCCTTGGAATTTGATCCTACTAACATAGCATAGCATGGTATTGATAAGGCAGGAGATACTCAAATACATGTCCAAAACATTCTCCTCTGCCTGCAGTCCAGGTATGCCCTTCACAAGCAAGAAGATGGAATGGGACCACTGGAATGATGATTCAAGGGTGGTTGACTCCTCACCTTGGAGTCTTTCAGCCTCATGAAGCTAGTAGCAGAGCATATGTGCCCAAGGATGGGTGTGCACACAGGTGTTACAGCTATGATAGTTGAAGCCAGGAATGTATTCACCCAATTTGGGGTGGTTATAATATAATATTAATAGTATAGTACTTCTGACACTTAAAGATGTTTTGACTCTAGGTGAATATATATTAGCTATAATGTTTTGCTAAATCTTTTGTAGTGAATTTGAGACTCCTCTGCTGAACTGTGACATCTGGGGATCGGTGCCCATTTCCTTTGTGAGAGAAGTGCTCTCTGGTAGCATCACCCCTGCCAAGGGCAGTGTTTCCTGTTGTATAGCTCAGGGTTACTTGTTACAGGAGAAACGATTGGGTGATTAATGGATTGCCCAAAAGCCTTATCAAGCTGTAGTGACTTTGTGAGGTTTTATTTTTAAAAAGATTTATTTATTTGAGAAACAGAGTAGGGGGAGGGGCAGAGGGAGAGGGAGAGAGAGTCCCAAGCCAACTCCCTGCTGAGTGCAGACACAGGGCTCCATCTCACAACCCTGAGATCATGACCTGAACCAAAACCAGGAGTTGTAAACAACTAACTGAGCCACCCTGGTGCCCTAACTTTGTGAGGTTTTAAATAGCTTCTGCATGAAAAGGCTAACTGCAGATCATAAATAATGAAGGCTTTTCAGCAGAACAGTCTTTTCTTACGTGGAAATTATATATACTAAAATATTAGCTATTTATCTTGGTGTTTATTTTTTTTTAAGATTTTATTTATTTATTTGACAGATCACAAGTAGGCAGAGAGGCAGGCAGAGACAGAGGGGGAGGCAGGCTCCCCGCTGAGCAGAGAGCCCAATACGGGGCTCGATCCCAGGACCCCAGGATCATGACCTGAGCCGAAGGCAAAGGCATCAACCCACTGAGCCACCCAGGCGCCCCATCTTGGTGTTTAATGTCATTTTTTTCCTTCCTTCCTCTAGTAAAAATTGATAGGTCTTAGCCATTGTTATAGAAGAAAAACTACTTCAATCCAGGAGCTCTGTGCAATACCACAGCTTCACACTGACAAGTGCTAGTATTTTCCACATGGCCTTCTAAAATCTAAAATAAGACCTCCACGCCGCTCTACCAGCTATGGTAGGGAAACAGCTACATTCATTTGGTGAAAGGAAAAAAGGCCTTTGTTTCATTTTACTTGTCATTGGAGGCTAGAAGGAACCTATTTAATGTCCAACAAGATCAGGACTTGGTGGACAGGAGCAATGGCTCTTAGGTGAAGAATTGAGGAATCTCATGTTAGAAATCAAGGGCTCAGAAAGGGAGGCGGTATGATGTTGGTTACAGAGTGTGTTGGTCAGCAGTCTTGGATTGCAGGAAACATAAACCTCACTCAAACCAACTTAAGCCAGAAAGAAAAGGCATCAGTTCATACAACTTACAGCTTCCAGTCCACAGTGAAAAAAATCAAGATTTCAAGCACGGTTAGATGGAGGAGAGTCATTTGTAATTTGTCTCTCTCCGTATCTCTCAACCTGGCTCTCTTCTTTGCTGGTAGTTTCTGCAAGTATCTTAACATTGAGACTGACTCAGCTGATTAGATCATATGTTGACTCCTGGGAACTGTGGACTGTTCTGACTGGCCAGGCCTGGGTCCTGTGTGCTCCCCTGGTTCTCACATTCAGGCAGCTGTGACATGTAAGTTCTCCGAATGTCCTTGTCTTGATCCTGTAAATCAGGAATCATCACCAGATTGCATGGATCGAGGCTGTAGGGAGGTGGTTGGGGATTCACTTGTACCCTGTGCCCATCTGGACCACAGCTGCCACAGCCCCTGCCACCAGAAGTGCCCACTTTGGCTACTATCCCAAAGGGGCCTGAGAGCAGGAGTAGGGGACAGGGCAGAACTGCTCATCTTGGGAGGAGTTGCTATCTAACCTCCATGTGGCAGATGTGAGGAGCACTGGGAAAGTCCTCCTTGTTCCAAAGGGAACTCTCCATCTGCTGGCTGATGCCTGCAATTCCACCCTGTCTTGCTTTTGCTTTTAGCTCTTGTTAAGATACAAATATCCTTGAGAGTGGAAAAACTTCAAGTTTCTGTCAGGCATTCTTGGTTTGAAGGGTTAGAAAGCAGGTTTTGATAGCAGGAGGGATAATGTTTAGGGTTCTGGGAGTCTGAGGTCAAGGAATAAATGGGGCGAGAGGTGGGAGATGACAGAGAATGTGGAAGGCCCCACCAGTCACCCGCTGGCCCACAGCTGGAGCTGGACAGGGCGTGGGATTGGGATGCAGGGAGGTGACATGGTGTGTCACTGGGCTGAAATGACAGCTTAGAGAAAGCAAGAAGGAAGGAAGCCTAGTGGCTGGTGATGGCCTCGTGGAAGAGGTGTCCAGGAGTGGGGAGGTGGGGGGAGGGAGAGGGCAGAAGCAGGCTGGGGCATTCACCGTGGGGAAACAAACTGCAAGAGGATAGAAACAAGATTTCTGTGTGCTGGTGGTCTTTTTCCAGTGCCTGCCACACACCAGGCCACTACAGAAGTGTTCCCTTTCCTCTGTTCCACAAGTAATTGTTTTAAATTATGATAAAATATATACTATACAAAATTGACCATTTTCACCATTTTTAACTGTGCTGTCCAGTGACTTAAGTGCATTTACATTGTGATGCAGCCATCACCAGCATCCATCTCCAGAACTTTTCCATCTTCCCAAACTGAAACTGTACCCATTAAACAATAGCTCACCGTTCCCCCCCTCACCCTAGCACCTGGTAATCATGACTCTACTTTCTGTGTCTCTGAATTCGACTATTGCAGATACTTGCTAGAAGGGAATCATCAATATGCTTCCTTCACTTAGCATCATGCCTTCCAGGTTCATCTGTGTGTAATATGTATCAGAATTTCATTCCTTTTTAAAACTGAATAATAGGGGTGCCTGGGTGGCTCAGTGGGTTAAGCCTCTGCCTTCGGCTCAGGTCTTGGTCCCAGAGTCCTGGGATCGAGCCCCACATCGGGCTCTCTGCTCAGCAGGGAGCCTGCTTCCCTGCCTCTCTGCCTGCTTGTGATCTCTGTCTGTCAAATAAATAAATAAAATCTTAAAAAAAAAAATAAAGCTGAATAATATATCCCAACTTGGCTTGTTTCTACCTTTTGGCTATCATGAATAGTGCTACTGTGAACATGGGTGTACAAACATCTGTTCCAGTTCCTGCTTCACTTCTCTTGTGTATATACCCAGAACTGAAATTACTAGATCATATGGAACTCAATATTTAATTTTTAAAAATATTTTAAATTTAAATTCAGTTAATTGGCATATAATATTTATTTGTTTCAGGGCTGCAGGTCTATGACTTATCAGTCTTATATAATACCCAGTGCTCATTACAACACAGAGTCTCCCCAATGTCCATCACCCAGTTACCTCATCCCCCTATCCCCCTCCCCTCCAGCAATCCTCAGTTTGTTTCCTAAGATTAAGAGTCTCTTATGATTTGTCCCCTTCTTTGGTTTCATCTTGTTTCATTTTTTCCTCTCCTCTTCCCCTATGATTCTCTGCCTTGTTTCTTAAATTCTACATATCAGTGAAATTATATGATAATTGTCTGTCTGATTGACTTATTTCACTTAGCATAACACCCTCTAGTTCCATCCACATCATTGCAAATGCCAAGATTTCATTTTTGATGACTATGTAATATTCCATCGTGTGTGTGTGTACCACATCTTCTTTATCCATTCACCTGTTGATGGCCATCTGGGCTCTTCCCATAGTTTTTTGCTGCTATAAACATTGGGTTGCTGGTGCCCCTTCAGATCACCACATTTGCATCTTTGGGGTAAATACCCAGTAGTGCAATTGCTAGGTCATAGGGAAGCTCTGTTTTCAGTTTTCTGAGGAACCTCCATACTCTTTTCCAGACTGGCTGCACCATTTTACATTCTCACCAGTAATACACAAGGATTCCAATTTCTCCACATTCTAACACTTGTTTTCTTTTTTCTTTTTCCTTTTTTTCCCCCCTATTTAATGGCATGCTTTTTTGCTACCATCCTGCTATGTGTGGTTGACTGTTTCTCACCATGTCTTCCCACAAGACTTTCAGAATCAAGTGATACCTGGCCAAGAAACGAGCAGAATCGTCCCATTCCCTGGTGGACTCGGGTGAAAACTGGTGATAAAATCAGGTAGAACTCCAAGAGGAGATGCTGGAGGAGAACCCAGCTGGGTCTAGAAGGTGTCACACATCATGAGATAACACACCTAGTTGGCACCACATATTTAATTAAGCTGCGTGCAGATCATGTGTTCCATATTTAATTAAGCTGCATGCAGATCATGTGTTCTATCCTGTCACTCTGTAAACATCCTTCCTACGGGACCAATAGACATGTTTTATCAGGGAAATGATTTTCTGTTACTATGCCTTTGTACCAGTAGGTTGGTTCAGTAATAAATGTGAAACCTTTCAGCTCTAATAAATAAATAAATAAATAATAAAATAATGGCTTTATTAGTGGGTATGAAGTGGTTACCTCATTGTAGTTTTGATTTGCTCCTTAATGATTAGTGATATTGAGCATCTTTTTTTGTGCTTATTGTCTATTTGCATATCTTCTTTGGAGAAATGTCTGTGCATTGCCTATTTTTTAATTGGGTTGCTTTTGTTGTTGAATTGTAGGAGTTCTTTATTTATTCTGGATATTAATCCATTATCATATATGTGACTTGCAAATACTTTCTCACGACTGAGTATGATGTAAGCTGTGGGGTTTCTATATATGGCCTTTATTATGTTGGGGTAGTTTCCTTCTATTCCTAGTTTATTTGGTGTTTTTCATCATGAAAAGGGTATTATGACAAATGCCTTTCCTGAATCAGTTGAGATGATCATGTATTTTTCTCTCCATTCTGTTAATGTGGCATATTACACTGATTTTTTTAAAAGATTTTATTTATTTATTTGTCAGAGAGAGAGCGGGAGTGAGCACAGGCAGACAGAGAGGCAGGCAGAGGCAGAGGGAGAAGCAGGCTCACTGCTGAGCAAGGAGCCCGATGTGGAACTCGATCCCAGGACGCTGGGACCATGACCCGAGCCGAAGGCAGCTGCTTAGCCAACTGAGCCACCCAGGCGTCCCTAGGTTTCTTTTTTATGTAGTGTCTTTGGCTTTGGTATCAGGGTAATGCTGGCCTCACAGAATGAATTATGAAATGTTCCCTTTTCTTCAGTTGTTTGGAAGAGTTTGAAGAAGATTGGTTAGTTCTTCTGTAAATGTTCAATAGAATTCCTCAGTGAAACCATCTGGTCCAGGATGTTTTTTTGTTTGGAGGTTTTGATTATTGATTCAATCTCCTCCTTATAGTTCTAGTCAGATTTCCTATATCTTCATAATTCTGTCTTGATAAGTTTTGTGTTTCTAGAAATTTTTCCATTTCATCTGAATTACTCAATTTGTCAGCATACTACTGTTCATAGTACTCACAGGATATTTTTAATTTCTATAGAATTGGTTGTAATTTTCCACCATGTATAATTTTTGAAAACACACCTGCATGCCAAGTGTACTTTGTTAGGCTCTGGAACCTTGAATATCATGGCATCACAGACTTACAGTCTGTGATTTAGGGCACTTAAAATGTGATTTAAGGACCAAAGTTGGATAGCCTTCCACTTTTCAGAAATAAATAAACACACACACACACACACATTATATATATATATTTAAGATACTGATTTCAGATATTTAAGAAATTTTCTTTAGGAATTTAAGAAATTCTTTGAGGGGCACCTAGGTGGCTCAGTGGGTTAAGCCTCTGCCTTCGGCTCAGGTCATGATCCCAGGGTCGTGGGATCGAGCCCCGCATCGGGCTCTCTGCTCAACGGGGAGTCTGCTTCTCCCTCTCTCTGCCTGCCTCTCTGCCTACTTGTGATCTCTCTCTGTGTCAAGGAAATAAATAAAATCTTAAAAAAAAAAAAAAAAGAAAGTCTTTGAAGAATTTAAGAAATTCAAAATTCAAGGTATCGATTCACAAGTCACATTCAGTAAAGGAAAGCCCTTATGGTAGTCTTGTCAATCCTTCCATGTTGCTAAATCTCTCTGGTCTCAAACCTTATCTGATAAACAGCCTTGGAGATAGGACCAAATAGCAGGAGTGCCCTCCAGTCCAGCACTACTCATGGCAGATACTTAAGTTCAGGGTGGGGATGGGGCTCCTTTTCCCTTTCTTTTCAGTATACTATCCACAGAATAGATGACACAAGGGGCACTCATCTTAAGGATACTGTTTGATGGGCTTTTATATATGTCTAGACTGTGTAACCAACAATAGATCTCAAACATTCTCATCTCCCAGAAAAATCCTTTATGTGTACATGAGACATGGGAAGATTTGGACTCTTAAAATCTCAGTCTGGCCGCAGTGTAGAGTAAGGAGAGTGAAATGGGCTCTGAGTCTTCATCTGGGCACCTTGCTGAAGGAGGCATCTGTGAAATCTCACTCTGCTAGGAGTGGATCAGATGTTCACATGTTCTAAAAAATCAGGCATGGCCTGAACCCTCCAGCAAGCTCCAGCTGTGCTATCACACATGTCACACACATACACACCACACCTGCTACACACACCCATCCTTTCAACGTTGATGGGATTTGCAGATCCTAAGTTGGTGGAGTATCCAAAGATTAAAAAAGCCACAGTCCTTGCCCTTCTGAAAGAGAGCCAGTGTTACTACAGCCCAGAGACACCTAGAACTCTTTTTCCAATTTTTTAGATGTGATTGAAAGCAGCTGTCATATTCTTTTGTACTTTTTTTGCTTCTCAGAAAATCCTAGCTCTTCCCTCCCCCTTCTTGTCATAAGCATCACTCACCTAAAATTAGGTTGGGGGTGGGGTCGTTTTGACCTTGATCATCTTGCTCTGTTCCTGCTTCTTCAGCCATGGCTTCTAGTGCTGCCAGTTTGTTTATTTGTCCAGGAAGTGGGTCCAGTGATGTGGTATTAGAAGGATATGGGCTATTTAATTTGGAGAGCATCTGTAGTGGGCTAAGTTGATTATTATAGAGAGGGATTTTATAAGAAGGAAGTGGGACTAATTGTTCATTGTCTGTGAAAGAAGCAGTAAAGATATGCTCAGGTTAAGAAAGGAAAGCTGGGGCGCCTGGGTGGCTCAGTGGGTTAAGCCTCTGCCTTCGGCTCAGGTCATGATCCCAGGGCCCTGGTATCGAGCCTTGCATCAGGCTCTCTGCTCAGTGGGGAGCCTGCTTCCCCCTCTCTCTCTGCCTGCCTCTCTGCCTACTTGTGATCTCTGTCTGTCAAATAAGTAAATAAAATCTTAAAAAAAAAAAAAGAAGAAGAAGAAAGGAAAGCTGGTGTTTGGAGAACAGGAAGAAAATCCTTGTCCAAAGAGTGCCAGGATGGTGCCACATGGCACCCCAGCCCTCTGAGAGGAGAGGACAGTGAGACAGCAGCCCAGAGGAGAGTTTCTTAGTTCTTCTAACTCCAGCTGACGGGCAGGGTTGTGCTGACACTATGGTCCTTCTAACCAAACCATTCCATGATTCTATGATGTCACTGAAGAGAGAAGAATGGGGAGCTGGGTTTGGGTCCAGCTGCTCCAATTCCTCTCCTCTGGATTCTGATAGTTTTTGGGGTGAGGGGAGGTGAGCTGAGTGATCACACGTGTCCCAGCTCAGTCTCCCCTCTAACCACCTCAGCCCCCACCACATTTATGGGGAGAAATTAGCCAGTGTAAGTCAACTTCATCGAAACAAACAGCATCTTTTATGAAGCTGATAAAAGAACAACAGTGAAAATAGCCTTTTATTCTTCTGTTTCTAGAAAACTTAAAGAACAAGAGAACTACATTCAAACTAAGCTGGAAAACAATATTTGTGCCATCTGTGATTGTGAGAGTGGACGAGTCTTCTAGCTTACCCTATGAGCTTTGAAACCACAGCAATCACTTTCTTCATCCTCCTTCTAATTTGCTTCATTTGCATCCTCCTTTTATTGGTGGTTTTTTTATATAAATGGTATAAATCCATGCTGATAAATTGGGATCAGATTTCAAGTCACACTAGCAAATATATCTAGAAATAATATAAATCAACTTAAAATAGAACAAATAATGCTATAGCTACTTACTTTTTCCATTTCAGAATTTTAGAAATTCTAATTTCCAGTTTAAAAATGAAATTCCATGCCAAGTAAATCAAGACCATTCTTCTTTTTCTGAATTTTTTGCTTATTCGTTTTCAGTTTCCAAACCAAGAACGATGAAGAGACAGAAAAAAGTCCTTGTACAAATGCTAATGGAGGTGAAGATTGTTTAGCTACTAATGCAGCTACTACAGAGACAGACAATTCAGGAGACCAAGAAAAGTAAGTCTGTACCATAGAATGTGATAGAAAGCCATTTTGGGGTATGATAATGATGACTAACATGCATAAATTAAAAAAATGCTGCTGATTACCTAGGCCTGTCCTAACACAAATCATGGACTTGAACGGACCCACAAGGCCTGGCATTCTTGTCCAGAGACGGAGTAAAGAAGAGGTGGTCACACCCTTAGAAAACAAAGAGGACGTAGTAGAGAAAGAGGAGGACAAAACAAAAGAGAAGGAAGAGCCTAAGAATGCTGAAGGAAATGGTGAAGAGGTGAAGGTCTTATCTCCCCCCAAGGACCAGGTCAGAATTTATTTGATTGAAAATTTGGCTAGGTACAGTGAGATGGTCTTGCCTGAAACTTAAGTCTGTACCTGGAAGGAGCACAATGTCTGTAGTTATCTAAACCATTCTTCTTAGTTCATCAATCCATGTTATTAAACCAGTCACATATGCCAGATCTAGACACTTGCTCATTCTTCACACTTACATTTGTGGTGTTCTTAATAACTCCCCTTCATTTTGCTTTTCTCAGAATCCTAGGATCTTAGAGCTGGCGGAATCCTTGCAGATCATCTAGAGATCCAGCCCTCTCATGTTACAAATGAGAAAATGAGATGACTTGTTCAAGGTCATTCCTCCACCATGGCCAAGCTCAGGACCAGAGCCCATGCCCCTGTTCTGGTTCCAGGCTGTTCAACAGCACACAAACAGGCTTTCTTGAGCTCGCTGTCGGGACTCTCTGATACAAACAGTTCACATCTTTCCTCAACACAAGGCCCATGCCCAAAGGCATAATGATGGCTTGGGGGACTCTTTTCTAGCCATAGAGATATGAAAATTAGATCATGATGGATTATCACTGCTTTCCTGTATCATTTAGAAGTACTTCTGTTTCTCACCAGCAATGTTTCTTTTTTTTATGCTTCTTTTATTTATTTTTATTTTTTTTTAATTTTTATTCACAGCGCTCACCATAGCACATACCCTCCTCACTAACAATGCTTCTGTATTTAATTTAAAATGTAAACTAAGTTAAAAATATAACATTTTTTTAAATTTTTTTTTTTTTAAGATTTTATTTATTTACTAGTTAGAGAGAGAGAGCGAGCACAGGCAGACAGAGAGGCAGGCAGAGGCAGAGGGAGAAGCAGGCTCCCTGCGGAGCAAGGAGCCCGATGTGGGACTCGATCCCAGGACGCTGGGATCATGACCTGAGCCGAAGGCAGCTGCTTAACCAACTGAGCCACCCAGGGGTCCCAAAAATATAACATTTTTTAAAGCAGGACTTCTTGCCTTCATAAATTGATCTTTTGTACTGTTTGTTCCATTCTCTTGCAGGACGAAGATTTGCAAAAACCACCCATGCCTCCCACTAGAACTCCTTCAGGTGTTGAAAACCCCAAAAGACCTTTAAAAGGAGTGACATTTTCTAGGGAGGTAATTGTTGTGGACCTTGGGAAGGAATACCCAACACCTCGAAGCTATACTCGAGAACATAAAGAAAGAAAATGAGCTCAAAAAAGGCTGAGAGTGAAAGAAATGTAAGCTTAGACTAACAATGAAATGACTGGGGGTACAAGATCATGGTGAAACGGCAAAATACAGGGAATTAAACACATACAAATAGTATTTTACCTTTGTGCAGAAAGAAGTGGGCTGCATGCAAAGTTCTGTAAGTAAAATACCCAGAGCTTGAATATAGTGTTTTTAAAATTCAAATCTGAGTTCAAGAAATTGATTGTATTAAGTGTCCTTAAAACACTGTCTACTCAAACACTGTTCTAACATATGAATAAAGTTATTTGTGTTTGTGCAGATGTCTGTTAGGTAAATCATATTTAAGGGAAACTTTGGAGATAACACCTGTTTCTTTTAATTCATGGTTTTTAAAATTTAAATTTAATTAACTAACATATAATGTTTTATTAGTTTCAGAGGTAGAGGTCAGGGATTCATCAGTTGCGTACCCAGTGCTCATTACATCACGCCCATCACCTAGTTATCCCATCCTCCCACCCAACCCCCTCTAGCAATTCTGTTTGTTTCCTATGAAAAAGGGTCTCTTAGAGTTTGTCTCCCTCTCTGATTTTGTCCTGTTTTATTTTTCGTCCCTTCCCTATCATCCTCTGTTTTGTTTCTTAAATTCCGCATATGAGTGAAATCATATGATAATTGGCTTTCTCTGACTGACTTGTTTGACTTAGCATAATACTCTCTAGTTCCATCAATGTCGTTGCAAATAACAAGATTTCATTTTTGATGGCTGCATAGTATTCATATATATATATATATATATATATATAT
>ML105592.1:0-14690 GCA_003697995.1 Taxidea taxus jeffersonii | reverse complement strand
ACTATGGAAAGAGCCCAGATGTCCATTGACAGATGAATGGATAAAGATATATATATATATCTTTATCCATTCATCTGTCAATGGACATCTGGGCTCTTTCCATAGTTTGGCTATTGTGAACATTGCTGCTATAAACATTGGGGTGCACATGCCCCTTTGGATCACTACATTTGTATCCTTGAGGTAAACACCTAATAGTGCAATTGCTGGGTTGTAGGGTTGTTCTATTTTCAACTTTTTGAGGAACCTCCATATTGTTTTCCAGAGTGGCTGTACCACTTGCATTCCCACCAACAGTGTAGGAGAGTTCCCCTTTCTCTGCATCCTCATCAACGTCTGCCATTTCCTGACTAGTTAATTTTAGCCATTCTGACTGGTGTGAGGTGGTATCTCACTGTGCTTTTGATTTGTATTTCTGTGATGCCAAGTGATGTTAAGCATTTTGTCATGCTTCGGTTGGCCATTGTATGTCTTCTTTGGAGAAATGTCTTCATGTCTTCTGCCCATTTCTTGATTGGATTATTCTTCGGATGTTGAGTTTGATAAGTTCTTTATAGATTTTGGATACTAGCCCTTTATCTGATAAGACATTTGCAAATATCTTCTCCCATTCTCTCAGTTGTCTTGGTTTTGTCCACGGTTTCCTTTGCTGTGCAAAAGTTTTTTATCTTGAAATCCTAGTAGTTCATTTTTGTCTTTGTTTCCCTTCTATTGGAGACATGTCTAGCAAGAAGTTGCTGCAGCCAAGATCAAAGAGACCTGTGTTCTCCTTAAGATTTGAATGGATGCCTGTCTCACATTGAGGTGTTTCATCCATTTGGGTCTATTTTTGTGTATGGGTAAGAAAGTGGTCCAGTTTCATTCTTCTGCATGTGGCTATCCAATTTTCTCAACACCATTTGTTGAAGAGACTGTCTTTTTTCCATTGGATATTCTTTCCTGCTTTGTTGAAGTAGAGTTGAGGATACATTTTTGGGTTCTTTATCTGTTCCATTCATCTATGTGTCTGTTTCTGTGATAGGGATTGTTGTGAATGTGTAAATTACTCTAGGCAGTCTAGACATTTTAACAATATTCTTTCCTCCAATCCATGAACATGGAATGTTTTGCCATTTCTTTGTGTCTTCCTCACTTTCTTTCTTGAGTGTTCTATAGTTTTCAGACTACAGATCTTTACCTCTTTGATTAGGTTTATTCCTAGGTTTCTTATGGTTTTGGAAGTTGTAAATAGGATCAACTCCTTAATTTCTCTTTCTCTTGTGTCATTGTTAGTGTATAGAAATGCAACTGATTTCTGTGCACTGATTTTATATGCTGCCATGTTGCTGATTTCCTGTATGAGTTCTAGCAATTTTGGGGTGGAGTCTTTGGGTTTTCCACATAGAGTAGCATGTCTGCAAAGAGTGAGAGTTTGACTTCTTCTTTGACTATTCAGATTCCTTTTATTTCTTTTTGTTGTCTGATTGATGAGGCTAAGACTTCCAGTACTATGTAGAACAACAGTGGTGAAAGTGAGCATCCCTGTCGTGTTCCTGACCTTAGGGAAAAAGCTCTCAGTTTTTCCTCATTGAGACTGGTATTTGCCATGGCCTTTTCGTATATGGCTTTTATGATACTGAGGTATATGTTCCCTCTATCTCTACATTGTGGTGTGTTTTAAGAAAGAATGTTCCGTTAAATGATTTTTTTGCATCTTTTGATAGGATCATATGGTTCATATCTTTTATCAATATGGTGTCACATTGATTGATTTGTGGATGTTGAACCACCCTTGCAGCCCAGGAATAAATCCCACATGGTCGTGGTAAATAATCCTTTTAATATATTGTTGGATGCTATTGGCTAGTATCTTGTTGAGAATTTTGGCATCCGTGTTCATTAGGGATATTGGTCTGTAATTCTTCTTTTAAAGTGGGGTCTTTGTCTGGGATCAAGGAAATGCTGGCTTCATAGAATGATTTCAGAAGTTTTCCTTCCATTTTTATTTTTGGAACAGTTTCAGAATAGGTATTTATTTATTCTTCTTTGGTAGAATCCCCCTAGGAAGCCATCTGGCCCTGGATTATTGTTTGTTGGGAGGTTTTTGATTAGTGATTCAATTTATTTGCTGGTTATTGGTATGTTCAGATTTTCTATTTCTTCTTGTTTCAGTTTTGGTAGTTTATATGCTTCTAGGAATTTCCATTTTAATCTAATTTGTTGGCATATAATTGCTCATAATATTCTCCTATAATTATATTTCTTTGGTGTTGGTTGTGGCCTCTCCTCTTTCACTTATGATTTTTAAATTTGAGTCTTTTTTCTTTTTCATAAGTCTGGCTAGGGGTTAACCAATCTTGTTAATTCTTTCAAAGAACCAGCTCCTACTTTTATTGATCAGATCCCCTGGGTTTTTAAAATTTCTATATCATTGATTTCTGGCCTGATCTTTATTATTTCTCTTATCCTGTTGTATTTAGGCTTTATTTGGTGTTCTTTTTCTAGCTCCTTTAGGTGTAGGGTTAGGTTGTGTATTTGAGACTTTTCCTGCTTCTTGAAGAAGGCCTGTATTGCTCTCTATTTCCTTCTTAGGACTGCCTTTGCTACATCCCAAAGGTTTTGAACTGTCATGTTTTTATTTTCATTTGCTTTCATGTGTGTTTTTAAATTCTTCTTTAATTTCCTTGTTGACTAATTTATTCTTTAGTAGGATGTTTTTTAACCTCCATATATTTGTGGTTCTTCCAAATTTTTCTTACAGTAGACTTCAAGTTTTATAGCATTGTGGTCTGAAAGTATGTGTGGTATGATCACAATATTTTTGTACCACTTGAGTCCTTATTTGTAACTTAGTATGTAATCTATTCTGGAGAATGTTCTATGTGCACTTCAAAAGAATGTGTATTCTGCTGCTTTAGGATGAAATGCTCTAAGTATTTCTGTTAAGTTCATCTGGTGTAGTGTGTCATTCAAAGCCCTTGTTTCCTTGTTGATCTTCTGCTTAGATGATCTGTCCCTTGCTGTGAATGGGTTGTTAAAGTCCCCTACTATTTAAAAAAAAAAAAAAAGTCCCCTACTATTGTATTATTATCAATGAGTTTCTCTAAGTTTGTTATTAACTGATTTATATATTTGACTGCTCCCAAGTTAGGGCATAAATATTTACAAATGTTAGATTTCTTGTTGGATAGACCCTCTTATTATGATATATTGTCCTTCTTCATCTCTTGTTACATTTTTTGGTTTAAAATCTAGTTTGTCGGGACGCCTGGGTGGCTCAGGTGGTTAAGTGGCTGCCTTCGGCTCAGGTCATGATCCCAGCGTCCTGGGATGGAGTCCTGCATCAGGCTCCTTGCTTGGCAGGGAGCCTGCTTCTCTCTCTGCCTCTGTCTGCCACTCTGTCAGCCTGTGCTCACTCTCTCTGACAAATAAATAAGTAAAATCTTTAAAAAAAAAAATCTAGTTTATCTGATATAAGGATGGCTACTCCAGCTTTCTTTTGATGTCCATTAGCTTAATAAAAATGGTTTTCCACCCCCTCACTTTCATTCTGAAGGGGCTTTGGGTTTAAAATGAGTCTCTTGTATGCAACATATTGATGGGTCTTATTTTTTTAATTCATTCTGATACCTTGTCTTTTGATTGGAGCATTTAGTCCATTTACATTCAGAGTAATTATTGAAAGATATGAATTTAGTGCCGCTGAGTTACCTGTAAAGTTGCTGTTCCTGTAGATTGTCCCTGTGCCTTTCTAGTTTTTTTTTTTACTTTTGGTCTGTCTTTATGCTCAAAGGGTCATCTTTAAAATTTCTTGCCGGGCTGGTTTAGCATTCATGCATTCCTTCAGTTTTTGTTTGTCTTAGAAACAGTCTTTTCTTTTCAGAATGAAAGCCTTGCAGGATAAAGTATTTCGGGCTGCACATTTTTCCTGTTTAGCATGTTGAATATATCATGCCAGTCCTTTCTGGCCTGCCAGGTCTTTGTGGACAGATCTGCTATCAGCTTTTGTGTCTACCTTTACAGGTTAAGGACATCTTGTCCCAAGCTGCTTTCAGGATTTTCTCTTTCTCTTTGCAATTTGCAAGTTTCACTATAATACTCCATGGCAATGACCTATTTTCAGTGATTCTATGGGGGGTTCTTGGTGTCTCTTGGACTTGAAAACCTGTTTCCTTCCCCAGATTAGAGAAATTCTCAGCTATAATTTGTTCAAATAAACCTCCTGCCCTTTTTTCCTGCTCTTCTTCTGGGACTCCTATTGTATGGGTATTATTTTGCTTTATGGAATTGCTGAGTTCCCTAAGCCTACCTTCATGATCTAATATTTTTCTTTCCCTCTTCTTTTAAGCTTCATTATTTTCCAAATTTCTCTTCTATATCACTACTTCACTCTTCTGCTTCATTCATCCTCATTTTTATGGCCTCCACTTGGGAGTATATCTCAGTTATAGCATTTTTAATTTTGCCCGATTAGGTTTTAGTTCTTTTATCTCTAGAGTGAGGGGTTCTCTAATGTCTTCCATGCTTTTTTTTTTTTTTTAATTTGACAGACAGAGATCATACAAGTAGGCAGAGAGGCAGGCAGAAAGAGAGAGGAGGAAGCAGGCTTCCTGCCGAGCAGAGAGCCCGATGTGGGGCTCGATCCCAGAACCCTGGGATCATGACCTGAGCCGAAGGCAGAGGCTTTAACCCACTGAGCCATCCAGGCGCCCCCTTCTATGCTTTTTTCAAGCCAGCTAGTATCTTTATAATTGTTTTAAATTCTAGTTCAGACTTTTTACTTATATCCAAATTGATTAAATCCCTGGCTATGAGTACTCCCTCCTGTTTTTCCTTTTGGGATGAATTTCTCTGTCTTGTCATTTTGTCCAAAAAAGAAAAAGAAAACAACAGTAAAACAAAACAAAACTAGATCCTCAGTGTGTTTTGATCTGCTTGTTAAAATAAACTAGATCCCAAAATAAGAAAGAAAGAAAGAAAAAATATATATGTATAAAAATAAAATAAAATACAATGAAACAATTTTTAAAATTTAAAATTTTAAAAAATATAAACTTATATAAAAATGAAAGTTAAAAATTTTTTAAAAGAATTGAAAAAATAACAACAACAACAAAAAACAATAAAAGACTAAAGAATAAAAGTACATAGGAGGCTAGATACTATTTCCCTCCCCACCCTGGAGCTGAAGATTTGCAGCCCTCTTTGATCAGTAAACTTGGTGAGAGCAAGTTGTTTGGTCTTCTGGGGGAGGGGTCTGCTGCGCTTCTTCTTCTTCTTCTCCTTTTTTTTTTCAGTATTCTAAAATTCATTGTGCACCACACCCAGTGCTCCATGCAATACATGCCTTCCTTAATACCCACCACTAGTCTCACCCCACCTCCACGCCCCTCAGTTTGTCAGAGTCCACAGTCTCTCATGGTTTGTCTCCCCTTATGATTTCTCCCAACTCACTCTCTCCATCTCCCAATGCCCTCCGTGTTATTCCTTATGCTCCACAAGTAAGTGAAACCATATGGTAACTGAGTCTCTCTGCTTGGCATATTTCACTCAGCATAATCTCTTCCAGTCCCATCCATGTTGATACAAAAGTTGGGTATTCATCCTTTCTGATGGAGGCATAATACTCCATTGTAGATATGGACCACATCTTCTTTATCCATTTGTCCGTTGAAGGGCACAGTTTGGCGACTTTGGCCATTGCTGCTATGAACATTGGGGTACAGGTGGCCCTTCTTTTCACTACATCTGTACCTTTGGGGTAAATACCCAGTAGTGCAATTGCAGGGTCATAGGGTACCTCTATTTTTAATTTCTTAAGGAATCTCCACACTTTTTTCCAAAGTGGATACACCAACTTGCATTCCCACCAACAGCGTAAGAGGGTTCCCCTTTCTCCACGTGCTCTCCAACACACATTGTTTACTGTCTTGTTGATTTTGGCCATCCTAACTGGTATAAGGTGGTATCTGATTTCTTAGGTGGATTTGCTCTAGTTGCAATATGCCTCCAGGGCACAGGGAGACAGGGCTTGGTGTAAGCAGCTCTAGACTCCACCAGGTGGCACTGTTGTGCTCCCTGAACTCTTGCAGCACAGATGCACAGGGTGAATATGGTACATCCCCTCAACTTCTAGGCAGGAGCTGAAACTTTGCGCCCCCCACTCTTCAGTGAGCAATCACAGAAGAGCAATCAGCCACTCTTGTCTCCCCATTTTCTGTTAGAACACTGTTCACCCTGCCCGTGTCTAAGCATTTTTATCTCTGACACGTGACCAAGTTTCAGAACTCCAAATTTTAGGGACTCCCACGGTGCAGACACACCCTGTTCCTCCCTGGGAGGGTCTCCCCACACTTCTGCCTTTTGCTGGCCCCCTCCCAGGAAAGCAGTCACATGACCATGCAGCAGTTCACAGTTATGGCAACACAGAGCAGAAAACCAGCACCTAGACTGGCTGTTTTCAGCTGGCTTCCCTGTTCCTGTGCCTGGGAACCATGCCACACTTAGGTACCACCCATTCTTTTTGTGACCCTGGGGATCCTCAGACCACACTGTCACTCCTGGGTTGCTGTCCTATTTCACCCCCTGAACACCTTTAAGCCAGGCATGTTCCCCACTGTAGCAGACTTTTTTTTTTTTAAGATTGTATTTATTTATTTGACAGAGATCACAAGTAGGCAGAGAGGCAGGCAGAGAGAAAGGAGGAAGCAGGCTCTCTGCTGAGCAGAGTGCCTGAGCAGAGAGCCGGATGCAGGGCTCCATGCTCCATCCCAGCCCACTGAGCCACCCGGACGCCCCTGTAGCAGACTTCTAAAAGTTCGATTTTGCACTCCACTGCTTATAATACTTTTCGGTAGCTTCCTTAAGCAGGCTCCCTCCCTGCTGCCTTATCCTCAGGTATTTCACACTGGATTCAGGCTTCCACACCTCCTACGTTCCAAACAGTCACTTTCCCTCTTGTAGACTTGCAGCATTTGTTTTCTCAGACCTCCGACTGATCTCTCGGGTGTTCAGAATGATTTGATAACTATGTAGTTGTATTTGAGGGATAAGACAAACTTGGGGTTCCCCTACTCCTCCATCATCCTAACTCCTTCTGCCCATTTTTAGATAGGATTATTTGGGGTTTTTTGGTGTTGAGTTGTATAAGTTCTTTATATATTTAGGTATTAACCTCTTATGAGGTATATCATTTGCAAATATCTTCTCTCATTCGGTAGATTGCCTTTTTGTTTTGTTGATGGTTTCATTCACTATGCTAAGGACTTTTATTTTGGTGTAGTCCCAATAGTTTATTTTTGCTTTTGCTTCTCTTGCCCAAAAAGACATATTTAGAGAAATGTTTCTATAGGCAATGTCAGGGAAGTTATTACCTACATTTTCTTCTGTGGGTTTTATGGTTTCAAGTCACACATTTAGGTCTTTAATCTATCTTGAGGTTGTGTGTGTGGTGTGTGTGTGTGTGTGTGTGTGTTTGTGTGTGGTGTAAGACGGTGGTCCGGTTTCATTCTTTTGCATGTAGCTGTGCTGTTTTCCCAGAACCATTTTTTGAGAAGACTGGTTTTTTTCCCTACTATATAAAGAATTCCCTAATTTTTTAAGCCTGAGTAATATTCCATTTGTATGTATATACCACATTTTGTTTATCTATTCATCCATTGATGGACACTTGGGTTGCTTCTTTTTTCTTGTGAATAAAGGGGGTATGAATATTTAAAATTTTAATCTAAGAAATTTGAGACTTATGGATAATGATTTATTGCTATGTATGTGGTGTCAGGAAATTGGCCGTTCCTGTCCGTGATAGTACAGGCACCTGGAACTTCCAGTAGGCCAATGGTACCACAACTATGGGGTAAGCAGCAGAGCAGTCAAAGAACAGCATCTGGCACTAAATTTCAATTTGTATTTTATTGCTTTTGTGCTTTTGTGTTTGATGTGTAAATTTGTTTTGGTTTTACAGTTGAATAAGAGCTCCAAGGATAAAAAGTTGATATCCAGCTTTATGTTTCCACATCATAAACGGAGGATGGAGGCATGAGATGTGTCCTCCAGGATTAGGTTATTGAAGAGCAACAACCAGAAGATAAATGGAGGTGGCTGTAGTGACAATCTGGGTTTGAAGGATGAGGATCTGGAATTGGGAGGTGGCAGCACGTAAGGAGACTGTGAAAGAGTAAAGAAAAGAATGTCAGTTTTTGGTGAGATATGGGAGGAAAGAGTGGGACACCAGGATGACTTCTGAGTTTGGATACCTGAGGGACTGTCAGAAATAGGAGAGTCCAAAGAGGGGACTAATTTGAGAGAAGAGGTTAGCTGGATTTTAGATCTGTTGAATTTGAGGTGCTTGCCAGAAATTCAGCTGAAGATGCTCAGTGATCAGTAAAGCTTTCAGAGTCTGTTTTCATCTTCTAAGCTATGGATTCAGTGAAAAGTTGAGCAATTCTTTCTCAATGCCTACTGGTGCTTCTCTTTCAGAGTTAAGATCAAACTTTCCACCTTTCCTCTTTAACTAGCTGGTGACCCAGGGACTTTTTTCAAATGACTACCTCAATTAGGACACATCATCCAAAAGCCAAAAGGGACAAGTTTGATAAATTGGATTATTAAAAAAAAAAAACTTCTGTTCAGCAAAAAGTAATGTCAAAACACCAAGAACAAATTGGGAAGTCCTATTAAAAAAAAAATATATATATATTTTAAAGATTTTGTTTGTTTATTTGACAGACAGAGACCACAAGTAGGCAGAGAGGCAGGCAGAGAGAGAGGGAGAAGCAGGTTCCCCGCTGAGCAGAGAGCCCGATTTGGGCTCCATCCCAGGACCCTGGGATCATGACCTGAGCTGAAGGCATCATTAAGAAAGAGTGTGTGAGCTGGGGCAAGAGAAGGGTAGAGGGAGAGGGTGAAGGAGAGAAGCAAACTCACACTGAGCTTGGAGTCTGACATGGGGCTCAATCTCACAACACTGAGATCATGACCTGGGATGAAACCAAGAGTTGGAAGCCTAACGGACTGAGCCACATAGGTGCTCCAGAAAGCCCATTTTTAGAAAAAGACATTTTATACTGAGATAATTTCAAATTTACAGCGAAGTTGCAACAGTAGTACAAAACTGTGTGCCTTAACTCAGATTTCCAGGTTAACAGTTTACACATTTGTTCATTCATATATTGTAAGCATTTGAGAGTAAGACACAAACATGCTATATCATTTACCCTTTGTACTTTAGTCCACATTTCCTAAAAACTGGGACATTCTTCCACATAACCACAAGTCAACCATCAACTAACACTGATATACTATTGTGTATGAATCATCTAATCCACACTCAAGATTTGCCTATTGTCCCAATATATTTTTATAAGTTTAGCATCCAAATCAGAATAATGCTTTTCATTTAGTTGTGACAGTTCTTTGATCTACTTCAATTTGAACCAATTCCTGAGACTTTCCTTGATTTTTCTGACCTTGACCTTTTTGAATATTACAGATCAGTTACTTTATAGAATGTCTCTCACTGGGTTTGCCTGATATTTCTTTATGATTAGGTTCAGGTCATGTATCTTTGGCAGAACTATTCTAGAAGTGATCCTGTGATCTCCATGCATCATATCCTAGAGAGACATGTGCTCTCTAGGAGTGCCTGGGTGACTCAGTCAGTTGAGCATCTGACTCTTGGTTTTAGTTCATAATCTCAGGGTCATGAGATGAAACCCCATGTAGGGCTCCACACTCAGCGGAGAGTCTGAGATTCTCTCTCCCTCGTTCCTCTCTCCACTCGTACTCTATCTCAAATAAATAAATAAATCTGTCTTTTAAAAAAAAGAGGTGGGGGGCGTCTGGGTGGCTCAGTGGGTTGGGGCTTCGGCCTTCGGCCCAGGTCATGATCCCAGGGCCCTGGGATCGAGTCCCACGTTGGGCTCTCTGCTCAGCGGGGAGCCTGCTTCCCTCTCTTTCTCTGCCTGCCTTTCTGCCTATTTATGATCTCTCTCTCTGTCAAATAAGCAAATAAAATCTTTAAAAAAAAAAGAGGTGGCATGGGCTCTCAATTTGTCCCCTAGAAACTGATACAATTTAAATTTTTTGAAAAAGATTTTATTTATTTGAGAGAGAGCGTGAGAGAGAGCATGAGCAAGGAGAAGGGGTAAAGGGAGGGGCAGAGGGAGAGGGAGAAGAAGGCTCCCCACTGAGCAGGCAGCCCCGTGTGGTACTCCATCCCAGAACTCTGAGATCATGACCTGAGCGGAAGGCAGGTGCTTAACAACTGAGCCACTGGGTGCCCCAAGAATGACCTTTATAATGGGTGCCTGGGTGTCTCAGTAGGTTAAGCATCTGCCTTCGGCTCAGGTCATCCCCTGGGTCTTGGGATTGAGCCCCACATCAGGCTCCCTGCTCAAATATTTTAATAATAATTACATTAATTCTGAAGATTTTGTGAAATTACTTTTAGGAGAAATTTCTTTTAGGCCCATATAATTATTGATCAATTATCTACATAGAATACCTTTTCTATTTGCACTGTAATAAGATTATTTCCGTTCGGATAAATTTTTTTGTAAATAACTATTTTTGTTCACATAAAATTTTAGTGATTATAGCTTCTGCCTTTGTATATTTTCTGATGTCTTATTTTCCCCCAGGTTACATTTATATATCTAAATTTTACCATGTAATGTTCTCTTAGTAATACTCTGTATGCAATCTCTACCCCCCATGTGGGGTTCAAGCGCAGGAAGGACCCTGAGAGTGACATGCTCTACTGACCCAGCCAGCCAGGCGTCCCTCTCTATGAATTAGATAAAAGATGGAACAGTGAATCCACAAGAAAATGGTGCACAGTTACTATTGCCATTGCTGTTCTTTTCATTTTGACTCCTTGTGCTCGTATCTATGGCTTTGGTGAAGTAAGGCTATGAAAGGTGAACGCCAAAATTCTTTTCTGAGGGGGATCAAAACCCTCTGAACACTTTGTTGGGGATCAAACACTACATAACTGGGAAGGTGTTTTGGAAGATGATGTTGGAATGCAGTAGCTTCAGTAGGCAAATGGAGAAAATGTTCTCCATCAGTGAATTTGATGAGCACAGTCCACAGGCAAAAGACAAGTCACCACGGGAGAGGAGAAGAGTCAGGTTCTTCCACCCTTTCATTGTCACCCGTTTCCCCTGCTGAATAAATACCTACCTACAGACACCTCAGTAACATTTTCCCTATAGTTGGTGCAGTTTTTGCTGGACGGTGAAAATTCGTGAAAGGAATCAACATCCGCTTAATGATTGAAAAATTGCGTTAAGCAGCAATAATATACACTTGCAAGCACATTCTTTGGTCATCTGTGAAGGATAATTATGTGAATAAAATGTAAACATCCCTGATGAGAACTCCGTAGCTCGTGCTACTTGCACAGTTGTTGGAAAGGCATGAGAACCAGCGTGAACCAACTCTGTAGGAGCAGAATCTGAATACCGTGTGAAGGGAGCACGCGCAGCGCACACCGACCCAGTGCCGGTTGCACCGCAGACAGTGAGATCAAGTGCTTGCGGCGCGTTCTCCAGCACCAGGTTCACCTAATACCGTCCGCGCGGCCGCCGACAACCTCCAGCGGCGCGCCCCAATACCCTACCAAGACGTGGGTCTCGGACGCCTCTGCCCCTGTCATTCCCGCCTTCCGGATCCCGCACCCCGCGCCGACCTTTGCGGCCTCTGGGCCTCTCCACCCCCCACCCCGCGACCCAACTTCTGGGGTCCCGGGCCAGGCTCCCGCTCCCTCCGCTCCCCGCGGCTGGGCGGGGCGGGGCGGGGCGGGGGGCGGAGTTTCCTGGCACTTAATGAGGGCCGCGAACGCTGCGATCCGGGGGCTCGGAGGCCGGAAACGCCGCGGCGTAGCTGCACGGCAGCCCGGGCCGCAGCCCGGGCCGCGGCCCTTCCTCGTAGTCCGCTGAGCCTCGCCGCCAGCGCAGACATGGTCGAGTGGGGCCACGGGGACCCGCGCTGGATCGTGGAGGAGCGGAAGGACGGGACCAACGTGAACAACTGGCACCGGTGGGGCCGGGCCGGGGCCGGGCCGGGGCCGGGGCTTTCGGGCCTCCTCCCTGCCGAGCGGCGGGCGGGACAGTGGGGCTCCTCTGCGAGGAGCCGGCTCCCCGTGCCTGCGGGGTGCGGTGGCCAGGCCTCTCGAGCGCCTCCCGGGCTGCGGCCCTCCCTCTGTGGGGGCGGGGCCTGCACGGGGGCGGAGGATTCCCTGCTCCACCAGCTGCTCAAAGAGAGGCTGTGATTAGCCTCTGCTGAGTCTGGAGACGGGGGTGGGCGCTTATCTGCATTGGCTGCGGGATTTCAGTTTCCTCCTTTTCAAAGAGTTTCTGGGCCCCATGAATGGTTTCTGCCTGTCCTCTTAAACTGCCGGTTTGTGACCTTAAGAGTTCCCCTCCCCACACCCCTCTTGATGTTTCTGGAAGTTAAAAGCTTGTGGGGGGACGGATGGAGGGTGTTGGACTGTATTTAGTGGAAAGAACAGGAATTTGGATCTCAGCTGTACATCTAACATGATAGGTCTCTGGTGAGCCCTGCCTTCTTTCTAGGAGTTTGAACAGTTGCGCATACTCTTTGTACGGCCTCTGGAACACGGGCTGATTTCTGTCTCCCTGGCTCCCGCAGGGTTTGGGGAAGTGATGCGGCATCACTGGAGTACCCTGGGGTACCTCAGTGCTATCAAGCTGAGGTTGAGGCAGGTTCAGTGCAGGGCAAGGCCGTCAGTCTGTGAGCGGGTTACTGAGGGAGCCCTGGCCTCTCCTTTCCCCGCATTGTCACCAGGAGCACACCAGGGACTTGTCTCACCTCATTTCCACTCGCTAAAATGGGAACATTTATTTGGGAGGATTGCATGAGATGATATATGCACTCGATGATTTTTCTTGTTTTGATTAAAACTATTTCAGTCATTATTACCTTTCTGTACAGCCCAGGCTTTGCGCATCCATTTCCAGTGGGTGAGATTGCTAGGCTCCTATTCCCCCCGAATAAGCCAGTGTTTTTTGTTTTTTGTTTTTTTTAAGATTTTATTTATTTATTTGACAGATCACAAGTAGGCAGAGAGGCAGGCAGAGGGAGAGAGGAAGGGAAGCAGGCTCCCCGCCCAGCAGAGAGCCCGATGCGGGACTCGATCCTAGGACCCTGGGATCACGACCCGAGCTGAAGGCAGAGGCCTAACCCACTGAGCCACCCAGGCGCCCAAGCCAGTGTTTTTAAGACAAAACACTACTTTACACAGTGGATAATAATATCTTAAGGAACACAGCAGGAATATTAAAAGATATTTGGTAGAAATCTGATTGAACTTTGAGGACTTCAGGGTTCTCAAGGCTGCCTGAGAGGGAATGGGCTGCCCTGGGCTGGTCCCCGGCATTCCCATGACTCCCCAGTCTGGGCATGTGGCTACCAGCTGGGGCCTCCGTTCATGGCTCTGCCCTTCTGGTCCCTGGCAGGACAGAGCGGGATGCCACCAGCCAGTCCAAGGGGAAGCTCTGTGACCTCCTGGTGGGCATCATCATGGAGAATGAGGCTGGCAGCGGGGAGATCTGTGAGCCGAAGCAGGTCGAAGGTGAGGCTTCTTGAAGGAGCCGCAAAGGAAAGCTGATTTTCTTCTATGAGTGCAACATCAGGCTGAGCTGGAAAGGTAACAGGGGGCTCAGGACAGCAAGGGGCTGGAGGCAGTCTTGGGGCCCGGTTGGCTCATGTATTATTCATGCATTCACTAGAAATTTTTAGAACTCCTGATAGGGGCCTAGCACTCACTGGCCCCTGAATTTGGTGTGTGTAGTTTCAGATACCCTTTGGTCATTAGAGTGCCTTGTCCAGCAAGCTGGGGCTTCCCTTTCTCCCAGCATTGTTTTAGAGACCTTTGATTTCAGCAGCACTCCTGTCTGCCAGACACCTGTGAGCCCTAGAGTTCTCTGGAGCTGCTGGAGCACTCTTCCGGAGACAGCTGACTCTTCTGGGTCCTTGTCCTGAGTGAAACCACCTGTCTTTACTATAGAACTTGCAGGTCCCTTCTTTGAACTGTCTCCCTTCCTGCTTTATTTTCCCCCAGAGCACTGATATTTGGTATCTTTTTTGGTTACTTAAATATATTATTATTCTTTTCTTCTCCTACCCCCATTCCTCAGGGCAGGGATTTTTTAAAATATCAGGTTTTTTGGGATCTAATTCACATACCATACAGCTCACTCATTTAAAGTATACAGTTCAGTGGTTTACGGTACACTCATGGAGTTGTGCGGCCATCACTACGTTCGGTTTCAGAACATTTTCACCACTCACCTGTACCCGTTAGCAGTCACTCCATAGTCTTTGGCAAACACTAATCGGTTTTCTATTTCTGTGGATGGATTTGCCTATTTCTATCCTCTATATCTAAGATGGATTTGCCTATTCTGGATGTTTCATATGAATGGAGTCATAGAGTATGTGGTCTTTTGTGACTAGCTCCTTTTTTAAAAGTTTTAATTCCAGTGTAGTTAATAAGTATTAAATTAGTTTCAGGTGTATAATACCGTGATTCAACAATTCCATATATCATCCAGTGCTGATCATGGTAAGAGTACTCTTTAATCCCCTTCATTGTTTCATCCATCCCCCAACTCCCCTCCCTTGTGGTTACCATGAGTTTGTTCCCTAGAGTTAAGAGTCTGTTTTTGTTTTTGTTTTTTTTTTTT